>JAFHAW010000254.1:0-60541 GCA_019022515.1 Quercus aquifolioides | reverse complement strand
CGGTGGGGACCACCACGATGCCTCCTCCGAAGGTCGGAGGAAGAAGCGCTACCATCGTCACACTGCTCACCAGATTCAGAGACTCGAAGGGTAAACCTTGAAGTTCTTATCTTCATAGCGCTCTTGCATTATAGCTTTCTATAACATTCTTTGTTTGATTGCTTTTTTGGTTGCCTTGGCTTTGTTTGTTTTTGTTTTTGGTTTATGAATGATGATGGGGTTTCTTGCTACTTTCTGAGTCTATTTTTGTGATTTTTGGAATGAATAGGATGTTCAAGGAGTGCCCTCACCCAGATGAGAAGCAAAGGTTACAGTTAAGTAGGGAGTTAGGCTTGGCTCCTCGCCAGATCAAATTTTGGTTCCAAAACAGGAGGACCCAGATGAAGGTATATATTGCTAATACTCTCTCTCTTTCTCACTTTCCAATAGATTTTAGTATTTTTTTTTATGTAGTATATGCATGCCTTATTGGCTGCCATTATTGCTATTCAGGCTCAACATGAGAGAGCTGATAACTGTGCCCTTCGGGCAGAGAACGATAAGATCCGTTGTGAGAACATAGCAATCCGAGAGGCACTCAGAAATGTCATCTGCCCCTCTTGCGGGGGCCCTCCGGTTACCGAAGATTCCTACTTTGATGAACAAAAACTCCGAATAGAGAATGCCCAATTGAAAGAAGAGGTAATCTACTTCAACTTGTGTATTATTTCATTACTCTCTCTCTCTCTCTAATTATTATTTTTATGGTATTTATTTCAATTATTTTGTTCGTCTACTTGATTGTGTCTTAGTTTTTTCTTTGGTATATTATTTTGCAGCTTGATAGAGTATCAAGCATTGCGGCCAAATACATAGGAAGGCCAATTTCTCAACTCCCACCAGTACAGACCATCCCTATTTCTTCATTGGACTTATCAATGGGAAGTTTTGGAGGCCAAGGGATTAGTGGACCTTCTCTTGATCTTGATCTTCTTCCGGGGAGTTCATCGACTCTACCTAGTTTGCCGCCTTTTCAGCCCGCTTGCCTTTCGGACATGGACAAGTCCCTCATGACAGATATTGCTGCCACTGCCATGGACGAATTACTAAGGCTTCTTCAAACCAACGATCCCTTGTGGATGAAGTCCCCGACTGATGGGAGGGATGTTCTTGATCTTGAAAGCTATGAAAGGATTTTTCCAAGGGGTAATGCTAACTTGAAAAACCCCCACGTGCGGATTGAGGCTTCTAGGGATTCATGCGTTGTTATCATGAATGGTTTAGCATTGGTTGATATGTTTATGGACTCAGTAAGTTCCTTCTATCCTTGTCAGTACACACAAACTAGTAAGTATTAATTGGAATCCCCAAAGCTCTAACCTTTTAAGACTGTATCTAATAAGTTATAACTTGTTTGAGTTTGCAGAACAAGTGGGTGGAGCTATTCCCCACAATTGTCTCAATGGCTAGGACTTTAGAAGTGATATCATCCGGAATGATGGGTAGTCATAGTGGCTCTTTGCAACTGGTACTAGGAACTTTCTTTCCTGGTTTCAATACTAATTATATATGTTACAATCATGTTTGAAGATTTACTCACATGAAAGTTGTTATGAATTGCAGATGTATGAAGAGTTGCAGGTGCTTTCACCGCTTGTACCTACTAGGGAGTTCTATTTCCTCCGTTACTGTCAGCAAATTGAGCAAGGGTCGTGGGCAATTGTAGATGTCTCTTATGATATCTCTCGTGATAACCAATTTGCTTCTCAATATCGATCTCACCGGCTTCCCTCTGGATGCTTGATTCAGGACATGCCCAATGGGTATTCCAAGGTTGTCAAATTAGTCATCAAATGTGTTTACTCCTCAGGTAGTTCCATAAGCATTAGTGTAATTTACTCATACCCTCATCTCTAATGTGGGAATATAGGTTACTTGGGTGGAACATGTGGAAATTGAAGACAAAACTCCAACTCATCGGCTCTACAGAGATCTTATTCATAGTGGGTTGGCATTTGGAGCTCAAAGATGGCTTGTTACTCTTAAGAGGATGTGTGAAAGGTTTGCTTGTCTTATGGTGACGGGCACTTCTCTTACTCGGGATCTTGAAGGAGGTAATTTCAGCAACATATTCTGAATAAATGCTTAATTTTGTAGCCTTGTTTTGAACCTGTTACATCGTGTATATTCTACTTCCAGTAATTCCATCAGCTGATGGCAAAAGAAGCATGATGAAACTTGCCCAAAGAATGGTAAACAATTTCTGTTCAAGCATTAGCACATCAAACGGCCACCGGTGGACCACACTTTCTGGGTTGAATGAGGTAGGAGTTCGAGTGACTGTCCATAAGAGCACGGATCCTGGCCAACCCAATGGTGTGGTTCTTAGTGCAGCTACTACTATTTGGCTTCCAATTTCCCCCCAAAATGTCTTCAATTTCTTCAAGGATGAAAGAACTAGACCACAGGTATGTGTATAATTAAATGTTGGATGTCAATCTGTTATATGATCAATAAGTGTGAAATTATTAAGCATATCAATGAAATTAATTTCCTTTCCATATAGTGGGATGTTCTCTCCAATGGCAATGCGGTGCAGGAGGTTGCTCATATAGCAAACGGGTCACATCCTGGAAACTGCATATCTGTTCTTAGAGTAGGTGTTTGAACTTTGAATTGGGTTTTGGTTTCATTTCTCATTTTGTTTTTGTTTTTGTTTTTTTTTTGGGAGGCATTAAAATGTAGTCCATTAATTTTGTTACGCTATGAAATTCCATGAGCAGGCTTTAAACAATAGCCAGAACAATATGTTGATACTTCAAGAGAGCTGCATGGATTCGTCAGGTTCACTTATTGTGTACTGCCCGGTTGATCTACCAGCTATAAACCTAGCAATGAGCGGTGAAGATCCTTCCTACATTCCTCTACTACCATCAGGGTTCACCATATCACCAGACGGTCGAGCCGAGCAGGGAGATGGTGCATCGACGAGCTCTAGCACGCACGGGCACGGGAGGTCAGGTGGTTCACTAATTACAGTAGCATTTCAGATACTTGTTAGCAGCCTGCCATCAGCTAAGCTTAACTTGGAGTCGGTGACGACTGTTAATAACCTTATCGGCACCACTGTCCAGCAAATTAAGGCTGCCTTGAATTGTCCTAGTTCCTAATGACTCTGCTTCATCTGCTACACCAACTGTTTTTTGCTCTACCATCCTTAAATATACTGATCAGTCAGGTTCTCACAGTCTCTTTGTGCTGGAGGGTATTCAATGCTGGAAAAGTATATGGGGTTAGTTGGGAATTTGAATGCCCTCTCATCAAGAGCTGAAGCTGATTATTTACTGCTGCTGTGTTTTGCTGCCAAGGTGCATTACATTTTACACCAACTACAATTTATAGTTTTTGGGCAAGGCTTTTTTGCTTCTTTTTTTTTGGTCGTTTGTTTGGCTATATTTACCTTGGAAGAGTAGTCTTAAAAGAGGGAGTCAAGAACGCACCATACTTGTATTTCCTGTTGGTTTTTCTTTCACCTTTTACCCTTTTTTTTCCTTTGCATTCCCATCTCTCTTCTTTGTCACTGTACAACACCTCAAGAAAAAGTATGGTTCGGGTATTGACTTCTGTTCATGGACTTCTCTTAATTCATGTATGAATTAATATTATTCTTGTCTTTTATCTATTCTTGTTACAAGACTCTCTCTCTCTCTCTCTCTCTCTCTCTCTACAATAAGAAAGGTTGGGGGTCAAACATTGAAGGTTAACTTGTAGTGGGCTCCATGCTCTTTTCTTAGACAAAAGTACCCCAAACGAAATTAAAAAGATAAATAAATAAATAAATAAATAAATTTTATTTTTTATTTTTTGCATTTGCCTTTCACAATTTATAGGGAAATGCCCTTTTTTATTCTTTATTTTTAATTATTAAATTCATAATAATGCCACAACGACATACTTGACAAAACCTGTAGTGGTTTTTAGAGCATCCATTTCTGGATTTACAAACAATCCGACTACGGACACCAAAACCCAAGCCCACACCCAAATTTATTTGTTTATACTAAAAAACCACATTTTCAAAACTACAATTTCCATCTAACTACTTTCAAATATACCAGCATCCAAATTTATTTGTTAATACATTTAATTAAAAAAAGGATAAAGCTTGTGTCCAGTGCTTTCAAGCTGTATCCATTAAAAAATATTCATCATAATTATTTTTATTTTTTTAATACAGAGAGGAGAGATAGAAAGTTTGAATAATAGAAGAAAAAAAACTTTACAAAACGCTCTCCAAATTTGTTGAACACTACGGTGTTTTGCAACAATTTGAGAATCCGATGTGAGACATTTTTATTGGTATGCTCACATCCAATTCCCCCCCTTCCCCCAAAAAAAAAAAACCAAATTAAAAGGTAAAATCTGTATATATATATATATATATATATATATATATAGTTTAAACCTATGACGTCCACTTCTGATAATAGTTTTTTATTATCAGATTAAAATACTAATAAGAGATTTTACACACTTAAAATAAACTCTACATCTTGTTCTATATCCTCTCCATTCTATTAAAATATTCATTCTCATTTTCTCATTTTCACTATTCAAAACATTACATCTACCACCCAAAACATCCACATGTTAGTTTCCGCTTGTGATGGGTGATCATCCAAAGATCATGGCAGTAGAGAATAACTAGTATTTTGAGTAAGCTTGTGACTCTTGGGGTTGTTATATCTGTTCACACAATTGTGTCTCTTCCCAAAGGTTAAATGCTTGCATACAAACACTTACGATTCGGTTGTTTTGAAGTAAAATGTTTTCAGATATTTGATATAATAAGTAAATTTTTTCAAGCAAACTACCAAAACTAATGGCGCAACACTAAGGGTTCGTTTGGTTGGGAGGATAGAAAAGTGAGAGGATAGAAAATAGAGAAACGATGGAAAAGTGAGATGATAGAAAAGATTTTAGTTTTCCTTATTTGTGTTTGGATGAGAGGGTGGGAAAGTGGAGGGAATGAAAACTTTTTTGTTTGGTTGAAAATAAAGTTTGTATAGATTTACCATCATGTCTCTATTAAATAAGACAAAAAGTAACACATGGTACTTTTAAGAAATTAACCCAAAAATATTTTCTAAAAATAAAAAGAAGTCAACATGTCTAGACAAAATCAAAGAAAAAAAAAAAGGGCAACACATTAGCAAAGAAAGAAAAGATCTAAAAAACAGAAGAAGAAGAAGAAGACAACTCGTTAACAAAGAAAGAAAAAATTCAAAGGAAAAAAAAAAAAAAAAAGGCAACACGTAAATAGAAAAAAAAAAAATCAATGAAAAGAAAAGAAATCCAACACGTTGGAGGTGAAGTCCAATGTGAGGGGTATTTTTGGAAGCTCATTTCATGAGCTTCCTTCTCATTTTGGGGAGAAAACTTTTTGGTGGGCTTGGAGAGAAAACACTTGGGCCCACCATTTATTTTCCTTCCTCTCTACCTAACCAAATACACTTAAAAAAAATTTTCCTTCCCATTTTCTCTCCAAAGTTTTTCCATCCACCGTATTTCATCTCCAAACAAACACACCCTAAAGAAAATAGTGCTAGAGCGGTAGTCAGAGGTGGCTTTGGTGACTAAACTGCCGACGATCACCTTTGGAGTAGTATCTCCAGTAACTGGACCACCAACACCGGTCATCAAAACGATGTCTTTGGTTATCGGACCTTCAACACTGTTTGCAATGCGGTTTGGCCATCAGACCTCTGACATCGGTTGCCAATGCAGCATCTTTAGCCATCAAACCGCTAACACTAATCGTTGGTTAGGCATCTCTTGGCACCGGACCGCTAGAGCGGAGTCTCAGAACACCAGACCACTAGCACTGATCATGAGTGGAGTCGTCGGCCATTAGATCGTAGGCACTGGTCCTCGGAGTGGAATCTCTAGACATTGAACCGACTGCATCAGTCGCTGGAACAAAGTCTCTAGCCACCAGATCGCCATCACCGGTTGCTGGAGCAAAGTCGTTGGCCATTGGACCGCTATCACTGGTCATTGGAGCAGAGTCTTTGGCCACCAGATGGTTGGAATTGGTCGCTAAAGCGGTGTCTCCAACCATCGACCTAGTGACTAGAGAGGGGAGGGGAAGCTATTGTGTGATTTTGGAAAATGTTTTACCAAATTTTCAAAGGTAAAACATTTTACAAATTTTTATAAATGATTTTATGGTCAACAGAAAAGATTTTATAAGTTTAACTATATTTTACCTGCAAATAAACACTTGAAAATGGGAAAATAGTTTTTGGAAAATATTTTACTTTAAAACAAAAGGAGTGCTTGTCAATCATTGGATCATTACAAAATTAACTCTCTTAAACAAACACAAGACTAAGTTTGTGATCACCACCCTAATGTGATTGCCATCCACATTTGGAACCAATAGTTGTATTAGAGCCTATTGAGGGACAAATTTTTCCACATGCCACATGTCCCAATTCCACTTAATCTCACTTACTTGCTCATCCAAAAATATCCAAATGACCTTTATAATTTATTTTGGGCCTCTACAGTTATTTCTCATTCCATCACCAAATTAGGCCACAGGGAAAACCGATCCACTATAAAAATCCCAAAACTGGCCATACAAGCCCAATATACACCATTCCATTCAAAATTCCATGACTCATAGATCATGGCACACTATTGTTACAAAGTCCATGCTAAAAGATCATGGCACATTATAAAGCCCATGACTCAAAAATTATGGCACATTATTATTATAAAGTGCATGACTCAAAGATTATGACACACTATTACTATAAAACCCATGACTAAAAAATCATGGCACATTATTATTATAAGACCCATCCCTCAAAGATCATGACACAATATCGTTATAAAGCCCATGTCTTAAAGATCATGGCACACTATAGAACACAAAACTCAAAGATCATGACACACTATTATTATTAAGCCCATGATTCAAAGATCATGGCACTATTATTATAAAGCCCATGACAAAATCATTTATGGCAAATTATCTATCAAAAAGCCCACGGAAAGCTATTTCATTAAAACCCATGAAAATTATCTCTATTTTACCAATCCTATTTACTAATACTTAAATTTATTATTATTTTATTTCTTATGTGTATAGGCCCAAAGGAGCTACATCACACATAAAGCCCAAGTGAGAAAGCTCCAAAGGCAAAACCATTCAAAGTTCTTCAACTTGTATGTCAAAACCTAGAAAAATAACCAACTAATAAGGCCCACATATGTATACACCCCATTTTGTTCTGACATATACTCGAGGTCCTCAGTCTCAATGATGAGAAATCAATTTATTACCAAAATGATCAGTATCGAGTGTGGAACCTGTTGATATCGTATTATTTTTGGCCCTGATTAACGTACCCAATATAGTGATTTAAATCTTAAAAAAGGGTGAAAATCATGTTTTGAAAACCAAAGGTTGGGAACAAACTATCCAAGATTAAAAAAAAAAAAAAAAAAAAAATCCTATTTAACCAGACTACTAGATGACGGAACAAACCATCCAAGATTTTACAAAATTCAAACTTTCCGTTTCTGGTAATGTTTAACCAATGATGACTAAACCTTAATTGGAATTGGTCAAAATGTTGACTTTTTGATCTAAAAGTTCGATTGAGATAAAGTTATAACTGTTGGAAAAACAAATGTTTGTATTGCATACAAAACATATGCAGCGAAAAATTAACGGATTTACTTCATTTGCAATTGATAATATGTACTATGTAAATTTTAGAATTTAAGAATAAGAGAGCGTACCTTCGTGCAGTGAATTTCAAAAACAAAAATTAGAAGTACTTGGAAACACTTTTAATCTTCACTCCAATTCTACTAATGCCCAAGAAGTATGGTCTCTCAATCAGTTTATATGTATGTGTTCAAGGGAGAATAAGAGAGTGGCTTACACTCACATACACATCATTTCATCTATCATAAAATTTTGTACGTTTCTCTCTTTATATATAACTGATTATCTAATTGAGCTAGTCTTTTGGGCCATTCCAATTGGGCTTTAAGTATGTGGCTTGGAGTGGGACCAAAAGGGACAAATAAGACACTAGCTCCAATGGGTTTTGGGCCTTTCTGTCAACTCTTGACAAGCCTAAAATTACCATTAATTATATTTAATACTACTATATAAATATAATTGCACTCTAGGCCTTATTAATAAATTATATCCTAAGACTTTATTATACATTCAACCCATTCATTAAAATATTCGTAGTAATACAAAGTAATGAATGTTGACTGTCACTTTGAAGATTACTACATCTTAATCCTTGAGTACCCGGTTTAATCCTTTAATTTATTCACTATATATTTATGAAATCCAATTTCACAAATATATACTTTAGTAACTCCTTACTAAAGTGGTTAGGCCTAACACTCTGAATAACCAAATCCATTAAACTTATTTTCGTTAAAAGATTATGAATTCCATCTTGAGAATATATGTTCTTTCAACACTAAATATGGTTGCCCAACATACTGAGAGTTTGATCGTGACTTTAAATCTCACTCTTGATATATCAAAGCAATCTACTCTTCATGATCAGGTTCATTATTCTCTCAGGATTAAGAGTTGATGTAAATAGAAGTCGTGAGATTTATTATTCATTTGATAGTCGTTAGTAGAATAATAAATCTCACAGCGGTCTAGTTCAATATGTCTTAACACTTAAAACACATCAACTAGAAGTCTCCACTTCCATGATTAAGACAAATCATCTTAGTTGATATGTTATAGTTTTCGTAGATGAAATGCCCAATTTCATCACCGACTACGAACTAAAATTCCGAGTTTACAAAGAATTTGTGATTTTTATCTTTTATGACTATATCACATAAATCACATACTATGAATTTCATGGACTATATGGTAATGTCCAAATATTCATGTTACCATTATTTTAGATAATAATAAAACAACTTTATTAATCACAACATAATCTTATACATAGATCATACAATAGGATTTAAAGGGCAAATATCCTAACAATAAAAATCTTAAAGATCATGAAATTCCCTTCAAAACGACACTTCACGGGCCAAAATCGGAGTTAAGGCGGATGAAATATCAATAAAATACCAAAACCCTAATTAAATGTATTATTTTTAAGGTAAAAAGGTTGTTTTTTTTTGGGGCGTTTTCACGTAATAAATTGTACCAATCCAGCCACAAATGGTGTAAATTTCCTAAACCAGATTGAAGCAGATGGGTTTTCTTCCTTCCATAAGAAGGGCTTGACGATATATTCTCTGGATTGGGAGAATAGTGCTATTAAATTTCCTCCACTGTGTCACCTCCCTTTTAGCCGCAATATCTCAACAACCGTAACTCCAAATTATGTGAGGTTAGAACCAATGGAAACTAGACATCCATACCTTTTTAAGGACACCAAATTTGAAGAAATATGAGCTCTTTAAGACCTCCAAACAGCAGCCCAAAAAATAAGGTTGAAAAGAAGAAAAAGCTGAAAACTGAAATTGAGTGAGCAAATGGGCAAGATTGGTGAGATGTTTCGGAAACATCTCACCCTAGCAGCTCATTGCAAGGGGAAGCTAGGGGGAGATATTCTCAAAACATCTCCCAATCCCTATAAATAGACCCCCTCCCCCTCTTGGAAATTCATGCACAAAAATCCCAAATATTCCCCCCTCTCTCTCTCTCTCTCTCTAGGAATTTCTTTAGATCTAATTTCTCTTTCTTTTTCCCTTGGAAAACTCCCCCTAAACAGAAACTCTAGACCCTTTTCCCTCCATTTTCACACCTCAAAAGTTAATAGGTGAAAGAGAGATGGTGAAACTTCTTCCATAGCTACACCATTCTCTCTTTGTTTGTGTGTTTGTGTGTGTGTGTGTGTGTGTGTGTGTGTGTAAAATACATTGTTTAATATATTGCAATGCTCTTTTATCTTGTTCATTTTCTTCTTTATTTATTTTACATATTGTTCTATATCTCTCTATTTGTGTATATTTATTGTTTATGCACCTTACTCTTTAAAGAACTTTATACTTGCCAAAAATGTTTTCTACCATTTTTCTTTGTCGTCTTCTCTCTTTAAATCGCTTGGGTTTAAAGAGAAAAAAACTCAACATATTTGATAAGTCTTCATCTTCCTAACTAGAAGGCTTGTGGAGGAATAGTCTTGTGCATGGCCAACCTTAGTGGAAAAATGAAGATTTACAATGGATGGGTTTCTCTTAAATGGATCTTAAACTTATTCCTAAGCACAATATGGGTATGCTTCCGGGAAAATGGTAGAGGTCCCCAAGACTCCATTTTTCCAACATGGAAGAGAATCCATAAGCTTGGATGTGACAAGAGTTAGGGTTTATTTAAGAGAAATTTCCTAAAAAAATAATTTTAACACAACCCTTTAAATTATGTCTTTGATTTTAAATTCCTTTACATTCAAGTCTTTCAATTATGTCTTTGCTTTTAAATTCCTTTACATTCAAGTCTTTAAAATACGTATTTCTCTTAAATTCCTTTATATTCAAGTCTTTAAATTATGCCTTTGCTTTTATATTCCTTTACTTTCAAGTCTTTTAAATATTGTTCTCCTTTGCTTTAACTTAAGAATTTTACCTTTGAGCTTGCTTTATTTTCCATATTTCCTTTCTCATGTGTAAAAGGGTTTAAGGGTGCTAGCTCTTTCAGCTAGCACTATAAACCCTAGATTACCAACATAGAAATAGTTTGGGTAAATAAGAGGCTGTTTGGTTCACCTGTTTCCATAACTCAATTCTCTGTTTCCATAACTCATAACTCAAAAATGGTGGGACCCATAGCAAAAAGGTTGTTTGGCTGCACAATAACTTTGTTTCCATAACTCTGTTTCCATCACTCAATTCTCTGATTTTTGAGTTATGAGTTATGGAAACTGAAAACACATTTTGGCTGTTTTCAGTTTCCATAACTCATAACTCAATGGCAATATTGTAATTAAACACACATAGGGGACCCACAAATAGTACTCAGCCGCACCTTTTGACCACCTTTTGACTTTTTTTTCCCTTTCTTCTCCTGGGTTGGTTGTTCGGTTTTTTTTTTTTTTTTTTCTTCTTCTTCTTCTTCTTCTTTCACTAGTTCAGTTTGTTTTGGGTTTTTTTTTTCTTTTTTTCTTCTTTCATTGGTTCGGTCTTCATGTTCTGGGTTTTTTATTTTTTATTTTTTTACTGGTTTGGTTTTTTTTTTTTTTTTTTTTTTTTTTTTTTTTTTTTTTTTTTTCCACTGGGTTCGGTGAGTTTGGGTACTGAAAAAAAAAAAGAAAAAGTTGCACCAGGTGACAAGTATGGGGCCCACAAATAGTGTGAAAAATATTGAGTGATGAGAAGTGAGTGATGGTGCCAAACAAACATGGTATTTTAGAGTGATGAGTGATGAGTGACGGAAATTGAGTGACCAAAAAAATTAATCCAAACATGGCCTAAACCTCTAAAAAATGTGATTTCAAAAGATAAAAAAAAGGCTCCAATGGACATCACTTTTTTTTAAAAATGAATCTTTTTCAAAGAAAGTTTCCCTTTAATTTCTTAAAAGCCTTCCAAATGGGCATTTTTCAAACCCACCATTTTCAATACCTTCCCTCTTTCAAACCAAGGAATTTAAGTGTTCTACCCCAAAAAGATGAAAAACCATAGTTTTTTGTTTTTTCAAAACCATGGAAACCCTTTTCTTAAAACCATTCTTTGCTTTAAAATGATTTCTACTCAAGTTTTGGGCTTCCATTTTTTAAATGCTTGGAAATCCCCTTTTTCTAATAGCGTAGCTTCAATCTTAAAACTTTTAATTCTTTCAAAAATATTTTTCTAAAAACCAATCTTTTCTACCTTACATAAATGAATAAAAACCATGGTTTTCACTAAAACCATGGAAATCCCATTCTTAAATTTTTTTTTTTTTTTTCATAAATGACTTTGGTTGCAATTTGGGGATCTATAAATTCTTTTCCTAAAATAAGTTTGGATTCTCACTTTTATGAAAGCCCTTTTTCAAAAGCAACCGTTTTTTTCAAATGGCCTAAAATCTAGTGTTGGGTATGTTCTTTCTAAAAGGTTTGAGAAATTTTCTTCTTAAAAAGGCAAGTTTCCAAAAAGGTTTTTAAACCTTAAAATTTGATTTCCTTAATGTTTTGTTCTTTATGTTTTCTCATTAAAGAAAAACCATTTTCATGTAAAACCAAGATAAGCCTTTTTTAGGTCTTCTTCCAATAAAGTTTAAGCCTTAGTTTCAAAATAACATTTTCCCTAAAAAGTCATGAGTTTTCCTAAAAGAAATTGCTCATCTTTCCAAAGGTAATATTTAAGGCCTCTTTTCATACCCATTATTTTTGAACCTTTTAAAAATGCATTGTTTTGAGGTTTGTGTCTATGGTTCATTTCCATTGAACCAATAGACCCCTATCAAACTAATATACTCCCCCTCACCTTTGCACAAATGTTTTGGTTCATTGTGTTTGCGTATGAGAATGGAAATTTGGAGAATAAAGTGCTAAAAGGTGATGTCTTTCCTCTCCCTTCTTTCCATTTTATGTATATATTCACTTGTAAGATACATAATAAATAAATACTCACATGTTAAACTATTTGTATTATTTTTTTGCAACGTAGTATATTCTTTCACATGGTATATATTGTTTGTACAAAAAACAAATTTCAAAATCAAATGCCAAGTGTTTAATTTGTTTTTCCCCTAGAATGTTCATGTTAGAATTAAATTAAAAAAGGTACTGTGGGGGCCCGAGGACTGAGGAAGGGTTTGATGAGCTGTTATCGTCATTATTAAGGCATCATAAGCCCGAAAAGGGGATCCGCCCGAGGATGGGAGGGGAAAGACAAGAGACTTCTGGGAAGTCTAGACGAGTAGAATGAGGTGTAGAGAGAGAATCATGGAAAGGAAGGGAAGTCTCCAGTGAGAGTTATCCTACTGCCTCTACATTGAATGATTGGCAATAGCTTTATCAGCTGCATTGATGAGGAAGTGACTTGAACAGTGGAGTTCGCAGCTAAGCAGATCCTTTTACCACCTTCAACAGAAGTTTAAGGGGACAAGTGTCATAGTGAGAGCTTGGGTAGGTGGAGATGGAGGACCAAGATGTAAAGGGCTGAGAAGTATATAAGGTAAAGGAACTTCTAGGTGAAAGAGATCGAGAAAAAATAAGGGAAAGAGAGAGAAACCAGAACAAGAGTATTGAGAGAAGAAAGTGAATAGTGTATCATTCTGTGTAAGAATTACCTCCTCAAGTAAGCTTGTGATAAGCCTTAGATATACTTAAACTTTGATTTGTGGTGAGACCCTCCCTATTTTTGTCCTCGGGCTAAGCCCCCTCCTTTTTTGTTTAACCTACTCTCTTACAAATATCTATTGATTTGGGGGCCTAGTTGAGTTGCACAATCCTCACTATTCTAAGTGGGCTTGGGCTGTTTGATTTTTGTGTCCTTACAGGTACCATCCTTTGGATTGGTGGTGTGGGGTGCCTAATACATTCTCCACTCGTAATTGAGCTTTCAAAAGAATCTTTGGTTCGTAGACACTGGTTTGCCTTAATTAATCTAAAGACCCTTGAATTGATTTTTTTAGTTAACTAGGTAAAACAAGTTCGAAATAGGTGACCAATCACACATTAAATCAATGGTTGATGGCTACTCCAAAAAATAAAAATAAACACACACACACCTCACCCTATAAACAAAATGCACACAATGAGCCACGTCTCCAAGCACCCAATGTGCGACACGAACTCGGAAAGCAATGTAGACACCTTTTTTTATACTCTTTACGGCTCGGGCACTCGTTCCCCAATGATGGTAAAATTCTAAAGCCCAAGGTTGGTTTAGGGCCCAATTAGACTTAAATTGACTTGAGGAAGGTTTTTATGGAAAATATAACTCTTTTATGAGCTGAATAAAACTATTTTTGGAAAATAAATGCCATGGAAACCCTAGGACATGTGTACGAAGAATGCATATGCGTATGCATGCTCCAGACCCGCGTATGCGTGCTTCATGTACGCGTACGCATACACTGGAATGCGTACGCACACTATGGTTCTAGAAACTATTTAAAGCAAGTTTCTGAATTAAAGCTGAGGTTTGGAACGAATCCCACATCATTTGGGAGCCATTCCAAACCCCAATTTTCTCAATATAAAAAGCCATACATGGTACTTTTTCAAAACACACAAAAAAACCTAAGGGAGAACCTAAGATTCAGTAGAAATAGTGAATCAAAGAGGGAGTTTTTCACAAAACATCCTTAAGTCAATTTTCTTCTAATTGAGACCTTTCGTGGTCTTGATCTTTGAATTTTGAAGTTTACTAATCAATTTTGTTTGGTTATGAATAGTTTGACTGAGGGTTACGATCAAAATCAAGCCAAAGAGCTTTTTGTTTTTGAGGTATAAGTACTAAACTTCCTTTTTCATTTCTTTGCCTTTTCTTGTTTTAATATTTTTGTTTTCTTTGTTTTTCTAGTTTATTTATGTTATAATATGTCTACTTAGCTTATGTTTTCTTTGTTTTATCGTTTAAAGCATGTTAAATTGTTAGATTTATTATTTTAAATCTCTGCTCTATTTTCGTTCTTGCTGTTTCTGGGTTAGGGTTTTGGGCATGCATGCATGCGCATGCTTCTTGCATGCGAATGCATACTCGAAGTATGCGTACGCGTATAGCGCTTGGGCTGCATACACAGGCCTTATGTATGCATATGTGTACTTATGCCTAGAAACCCTAATTCGACCTTCCTTGCTTTTGTTTCTTTATTTTATTTTTCTAATATGTCTCTGTTCTAGCATTTTTTCACATGTATATATTTATGTTTCTATGTTTATTTGTTTGTATCCTTTAATATGTTAGATTAGAGTTTCCCTTTTTATGTTTTCTTTGCTTTGCCATGAACATGCATTGATATGTCCATGCATTGATGCATAGGTGCTAAGATGTAATTAGGTAAGTGAGGTAAGTCATGCATTCACATGAATATGTGTTTGGTTGTGGATATGATGAATATGGTATACATTGGATGTGTAACCAAGGTTTGTCTTGGATGTGATAACATGATCGCTTGATCTCCACATGCTTATGTTTCTGCCTTTGTGATGTATGCTTGTTTGTTTGCTACCTTGGATGAAATATGGGATGGAATTTCTTGATAGGAATATGCTAGGGTTTGTGATGTGATGATATGCATGATAGATGTATGCTAGGCTTGCTGTGAGTTGCCATGATAGATGTATTTTAGGGTTTTTGGGATGATTGATGTCATGTTGATTGTTAGATGAAAGTTAGTGTGTGTGTGAGTTTAAGATGAAATATTGAATATGCCTTTAATAAGATTAAGGCATAAGACACAATGAGTGGAAACTGACCCACGGGTTAGGTGGGGTTGGGTGCCTAACACCTTCCTATCCCCATACCTAAACTCCAAACCTATACTTTGGTAGTAAGCCTAGTCCTTCCATGTAAGGGCGCTATATATATGGTTCCTAGACCTAAACTAGGTGGCAGCTCCGTTATATTTTCTCTGCCCTGGTCCACTCTGCCGAGGCGTACTCCCCTCTAAACACGTTGCACCCATAGTGGCGACTTCGTTGGGGATAGAGAGTTTGATTCCAATGTGTCCTATTTCTTAATCTTAATAAAGGCTTGTTCAATACTTGTTTGCACACACTTCACTTGGTTCTTTTGTCCATTTTACCCTGGTTGGTGATGAGTGGAAAGATGAGTACGCTCCATTTGGGCCAAAGTCTTTTGAAGTTCATCCCATCAACTCACAATCTGTGCCTTGCCTATGATGGGCTTTGAGTACGTAACGATTTGCCACCAATCCACAAAGGTCCACTTAGGCCCTCGGTTGGAATCATGACCCACCTATTTGTGAGTAACCTACTGATTTGTCCTTTTAGCTCTAGGGAGTCTACCCACACTTAGAGAGATCCTATATCCTATCCATGAAAGGGTACCCTTTTTTATATCTCTTGTTTGTTCAACCATATATCTTGTGTTCACCAAATTCTAAAGGACAAAATAAAGATGTAAATATTTAAGGATGACCCAAAAGTTATGGCATACCTTAAGATATTAGGATAAAACAAAAGTTCTCACATATAAGAGGCTTATCCCAAAATCCAAAGGCATATCTTAACTTGAAAGGTTCATAAGACCATAGCCTAATTGCTATCATAAGCCCAAATCAAGAGGCCTCTTGAAAAAGAACCTTGGGCCTATGGTAACAAATATGCTATAGACTTAGCATCCAACATCCTACAAAGCCAATATGAAATTCCCTAATCTTAGGCCTTCTTGTTGCATGCTTAGGCCCAAAATAATGAGAAATTCATGGACTTTGAAAGGAAGGCTATAATATATTCTAACTAGAGGGCTACTTAAAAAAAAAATGATGATAATGAATGGAAAGAGGAAGAGCCCAAAGGCGATGGATACATTGTAAGCCCATATTTGAGACAAAGGGTTGAAAATCTCTAAACATTCTAATGAAAGCCCATGAGAGTAAGACGAGAGCTTTATTGCAAATGGACTAAAGCCCAATGAAACAAGGGGTAAGGTTCATGAGAGGAAAATGAGTGATTTTGTAATTGAGCCTTCATTAAAATGGACTTAAGTATTTTTTCTAAGAACATCTAATTAAAGAACCTTTTAATTGGGACATGAGCTTAATAAAATGAGACTTCGTTTCAGGCACCATTGCACCACCAATATCAAGAGAGCATGTCCCCACTCCAATTTGGATCCGAGAAAAGAACGGAAGGCGTTTGGTCAAAATTGAGGAAACATATCAAGAAGAAGTATTTCAAGAAGGGACATTGCAAGGTTAAGCATCTCAAGAAGTAATGGTTGCTTCAATTGATGACACAACAGCACAAAATTTATTCAACGAAATAGCAGAACAAAGCGACGCTCTCAAGAAGATGGGGGGCTGAATATGAAAGAAACAGGCAATTTGAGAAGCTCACTACGGATACCGTGGCCCTGAAGGAAAAGATGGACAAGATGCAACTAGCCTTTCGCAAGGCTCGAGGAATGGATGATTGTATCTATAATATGGGTGGCATAAGTTCCAAGACTCCCGTTACATTGCCTTTAAAGTTCAAGATTTCTGATGTAGAAAAGTTTGAAGGGATTGGAGACCCAAACAACATGTTAGAAGATATCTAAGCATTGCTGAAATGAAAGGATTGGATGAGAAGCAAGCTTTGCACACTTTCCCTTTCTCACTTACAGGAGGTTATCGAGATGGTACTATAGCTTGGACCCAACTAAGACCAAGGTGTGGAATGAACTAGTAGAGTTGTTTGTGGATCAATTCATCTTCAATACTATGATTGATGTGACTCTATTTGGAGACTACCAAGCAAGGAATAGGGGAGACATTTTATGAATACATGACAAGGTGGAAAGGGAAGGCATCTAGGGTGGTTAATAGGCCAAATGAGAAAGACCAAATCAACATGATTATCAAGAATTTGCTTCTGGCATAAAATAGTAGGCTCTTATCATCGCCTACTAGTTCTTCTGGAGAGTTGCGTGATTGTGGAACTAGGATTAAAGATGTTATCAATAATGGACAATTGGAGAAAGGTGAGAGCAAACCTCCAGTCAAGAAGACATATGGGGGAGGACAGACCACTTCTAAAGCACCTAACCCCATAATTGTGAGTGCCATCATACCTCATCAAAGTTTAGCCTACCTAAGCTTCACGAAGAAAGCCCGCCGAGAATTTTCTGACCTAGGAATGACCCTTGCCCAAGCATATGAGAACTTAACTTCCAAAGGATTCATCAAACCCTTAGATCCCACACCTATTCCTAATCCCGTACCTACTATTTGGAACCTCAATGAATATTGCCACTTCCATAAAAAACCTGGCCATAAAACCGACAATTGCTTCTGCCTTAAGCATGAAATACAAGACCTTATAGACAACGGAACCCTCCCAAATCCAAACATCATCACCAAGCCCAACATTTGGTAGAACCCTTTGCCTGATTATCATCGAGCTCCTCATCTATTTCAGAATTGGGTGCAAATAGAAGAAGTTGATTGGGATTGTTCAAAGTTGATAGAAATTATAGAAGTTAACGCGGTAGAAGTACAAGAAATATGGGATGAAGAAGATGAGATTTTGAAAAGTGCGGTGGTTGTATAGGGGATACTCCCCAAAGGAATGACTGAGTTAAGGAAAAGAGTCCTTAAGGACAATGTTGCAAACATTACTAGGAGTGGGAAACACTACAAGCCATCCTTTTTAGAGGTAGGAACATGGGAGAAGGGTCCAAGCCCACAGATCTTAAAGGTAAAGAAGGGAAAGAGGAAAAGGATAGGGTCTAGACCTAATTGAAGAAGACTTAAGCTCATATGTTTGTGTGGGGCTTGCTAATGGCTTCTCACAAGTATCGTAGTGCTCTCTTGGATGCTTTGAATGGGAAAGAAGTGCCCATTGAAAATTCTCCATAAGAATTACTATTTCTCATGGGGGTTAAGTCTCCATCTCATCCTTCCCTCACCTTTTTCGATGCAGAACTCCCTCCTAAAGGGGCTATTCACACTAGACCTTTGCAAATCACCATTGAGTGCATGGGTGCCAAGGTTCCAATGATACTTATTGATAATGGACCCACATTAAATGTGTGCCCTTTTAGGACCGCTTTCACCATTGGGCTAGATGTGGAGACAGTCATCCCCCTCTTCTTTGACTGATAGGGCATATGACAATACTTTGAGGAAGGTTATGGGAACTTTCAAAGCTCCTTGCAAGATTGGTCCGTTGGAAACAATAGTGGAATTTCATGTGATGAAAATCACTCCTAACTACAACCTTCTTTTGGGAAGGGCATGGCTTCATCCCATTGGAGTTATCCTTTCCATTCTACACCAAAAGTTGAAGATCCCATGGAAAGGGGTAATTGCTATGGTGCTTGGTGATGGTGAGATCCTAGCTCTCGTCTATGGACTTGAGGAGGGAGGAAGTGAGTTTGTGAACATGGTTGACTATGGATTGAAGGATGAAAGGTATACTACGGATTTGCTTCCACATTGTAGCCATGAGGTGATTGTGATGATGAAAAAGATGGGGTACATGCCTGGTTTGGGTCTTGGAAAGGAAGGAAGAGGGGTGGCTGAATTCCCCGACTTCAAGACTTAACTGACCAAAAATGGTTTAGGATTCTTTGAAGGCTTCAATGGAATAAAAAAGAACCTTAGTACCGTAAATGCGAACTTTGTGAAGGAAGGAGGCGATTTCCCTTTCTGTGGCTTTCCTGAGCTTTGGGTGGATAAGGATGGAAAAGTGAATCCTGATTGGGAGATATTCTTCAATGGGAAGCTCACTTTCAAGGAGAAACCTATGTTGGAAAAAAAAATGTTTGTATCACATACAAAACATATGCAGCGGAAAATTAACAGATTTACTTCATTCGCAATTGATAACATGTATTATGTAAATTTCAGAATATAAGAACAAGAGAGCGTATCTTGGTGCAGCGAAATTCAAAACCAAAGATTAGAAGTACTTGGGAACACTTTTAATCTTCACTCCAATTCCACTTGTGCCCAAGAAGTGTGGTCTCTTAATCAGTTTATATGTATGTGTTCAAGGGAGAATAATAGAGTGGCTTACACTCACATACACACCATTTCATTCTCTTACAAAATTCTGTATGTTTCTCTCCTTATAACTGATTATCTAATTGGATTAGCCTTTTGGGCCATTCCAATTGGGCTTTAGTATATGGCTTGGAGTGGGACCAAAAGGGAACAAATAAGACACTAGCACCAATGGGTTTTGGGCTTTTCTGTCAACTCTTGACAAGCTCAAAATTGCCATTAATTATATTTAATACCATTAAATAAATATAATTTCACTCTAGGCCTTATTAATAAATTATATCCCAAGACTTTATTATGCATTCAACCCCTACATTAAAATATTCGTAGTAATACAAAGTAATGAATGTTGACTGCCACTTTGAAGATTACTACATCTTAATCCTTGAGTACCCGGTTTAATCCTTTAAGTTATTCACCATATATTTATGAAATTCAATTTCATAAATATATACTTTAGTAACTCCTTACTAAAGTGGTTAGGCTTAACACTCTGAATAACCAAACCCATTAAACTTATCTCAAGTGAATATTTTATATCTCCGTTAAGAGATTATGAATTCCATCTTGAGAATATATGTTCTTTCAACACTAAATGTGGCTGCCCAACATACTGAGATTTTGATCGTGACTTTAGATCTCACTCTTAATATATCAAAGCAACCTACACTTCATGATCAGGTTCATTATTCTCTCAGGATTAAGAGTTGATGTAAATAGAAGTCGTGAGATTTATTATTCATTTGACAGTCGTTAGTAGAATAATAAATCTCACAGCGGTCCAGTTCAATATGTTTTAACACTTAAAACATATCAACATATCAACTAGAAGTCTCCACTTCCATGATCAGGACAAATCATCTTAGTTGATATGTTATAGTCTTCGCAGATGAAATGCCAAATTTCATCACCGACTATGAACTAAAATTCTGAGTTTACAAAGAACTTGTGATTTATATTTTTTGTGACTAAATCACATACTATGCATCTCATGGACTATATGATAATGTCCAAATATTCATGTTACCATTATTTTAGATAATAATAAAACAACTTTATTAATCACAACATAATGTCATACATAGCATCATACAATAGGATTTAAAGGGCACATATCCTAACAACCTACTATGGTGATCAAGGAAGTTCAAGAAGAGGTCGACTGGGTGGACTTCATAGATGCTGAAGCAATGAGAGCTATGCTGAAAGAGGAGGGGGACGTGCTTGCCATGACCATCGAGGAGCCAAGTGATCCTCCTACCTTCATCGTATATGATAGGTTATTTAGACCCCTAAAAACAACCAAATTGCGTAGCCTAGATTAATTAGCCAAGTTGTTACTTAGTCAAATTAAGCAATTCTAGGTTAAAGCAATTCAACAATCATATCAAGAATAATAATGCAGCGGAAAATAAATAACACAAGATATGATCACCCAGGAAACCACACGGTAAAAACCTGGGGAGGATTTGACCCACCGATCCTCAAGGCATAACAGAATTCACTATGAAAGAATTGAAGTTCTTACAGAAGGACTACAAGCTCCCTGCTCGACTTCCTAATGCTACCCACCAGTACGAACTTCCTGACACGACCACGCGCAGGCTCCGAATCCACGGACTACTTCTTTCTTGAATTCTTCAATCAGCTACAACTTGCTTTTCTTTTAAGTTCCAATGGTTGCAACAGTAATGATCTTCAAGATGTTGAAATCATCTCTACCTTGAAAACCCTAAGCTTTGTGTAAAGGAAAGCTCCTCTAAGATCTCACAAGAGATTTACACAAAACAGAAACTATGAGTAACAATAACAATATGGACAACCTCAAAAACGTGGCTAGGGTTTTGTTTATATACCTAGGGTAAAAACATAAAACCCTAAACGTTTAATGAAGTAGGGCTGAGTTGGAAATTCTGCAGAAAATTCAACCTGTGCGATTTTCGATCGATCGAGTCTAATCTTCGATCGATCGAGCCAGGCCAAAAGTCCCAAGTACTTCTGCAGCCACTCGATTCCAACTGTACAATAATAAACCAACTTTGAGCAAGCCTAAACAAGACTAAATACAATGTTTTGATCATGGTTTGCCAACATTACAAATTAGAGTTCTAAATACATAAAATCCTAAGACCTTAGAACCTAACAAACTCCCCCTTTGGCAATCCGTGACAAAACCATAATTAAAAGCTCAAAGTTTTACAAGTAAAAGCCCTTTACAAAAGTAATGCTCATAAAATTAAATTCAGCCTAACTACTATCCATCAGTTGCAAGTGTAGACAGCAGCTTTAGTTGAATCAACCTGTATATTCCTGAAATACTCAACAAACGCATAAACGCATGTGTGACAGAAAAGAGTAAAACAACAGGTATAACATTCTTGTAAGATTCACACAACACAAAATAAAGACATATATGAATGATCAACTCATAAATATAAATCAATAAGCAGTGAATCATAAAGCAACAAGAATCAATGAATATAACATGTATATCAATCAATGTTACTCCCCCTAACATGAATAACCCCAAAAATGATATACAAAGTGAAGCACCTAGATACAATCTAAAAAACTCCACAAGCTCCTCAAAACAACAAGTCTCCCCCTAACTACAAAAACCCCTCTACAAGTCAAAAATACCACTCCCCCTTTTTGTGACGGAATGCCAAAGAGCAATCACAAGTCGCCATCAAAAGGAGGTGGTGAGGGTGAATGAAGACGCACCAAGTCAGCTCGTAGAGCACGAAACTCATCTAGCAAGTCCACCAAAATCTGACCATGAGCCGCCTGAACGGTCATGACAGTCTCCAAAGTACGACGAACATCGAAGTCGGCCGAAGGAGGTGGAGGAACATCAGCAGCAGCAGCATCACCACCAACTGGATCAGTAACATCCTCACCAGCAAGACCTGCAGAAGAAGAAGAAGGAGGTGCGCTACTAGAGGGCTCAAACCTAGGGTGTTTAGAACCAGCTCGAAGATGAGCAGCCCTTTGTCTAAGAAAAGACGCACCTATAGGAGCAATAACATGAACGGGCTCAGAGGAAGGGAAGCCACCAAGATCAAGATGAAGGAGAATCCTATGAATGAAAATAGGATGAACAAGAGCATGAGCAGATGATGAACTCCTATAAACATCGTTCAAAGAACGAAGAAAAAGATGGGGAAAACTAATAGGAGCATCAGTAACCAGAGCGTACAGAAATACACACCTCTCAAGAGGAATGGTGTGAACATGGGAAATGGGCCAGATAGAATGACACGCTATCCTAAAGAAAAGATAGTGTAACCCAGAGAGCTCAGCAGAGGTGATCCGAGGATCAGAACCCCACTGGACAGTAGTCCCAGTGATGTAAGACAAGACATCACTAATCTCGGGAGACACATCATAAGGATAGACAGGATGTCGAACCAATGGTACCCCTAGAGCATCAGCCACTACCGTAGGAGTAAGGGTGTACTCTACGCCTCGTATCCAACTCTTGACTAGAGTGTTGGAATCATAGATGCGGATAGAGATGTTCGAATAGAACTCTCTAATCAAGGCAGAAGGTGGAGGAGGATCAGAAACATCCACCAAGGGTAACCAGCCCCTACGCTCAAAGTTTGCCCTAATGGCAGGATCAAGTTCATCTAAGTGAACAGAACGCTCAGCCCAAATTTTTCTCCTAACATTCAGCTTCTCATAAATCTCTTGGTTTTTCTCACTAGAAAACCTCTCACGATCATAGGATGGAGGGGGTGAAGGAGAAGGTGAGGGAACATTCCTACGGGCTCTAGTTTTCCTAGGCATAGTGCTAAGGAAAGGACAGAGACACAAAGTGAAAAACCAAAAGAACAAGAGAAAACATAACCAAGGGCAGACTGCAAATTAGCACAATAAAAAATATAGAACAAAAATCTATATGATGCATGAACATTAATAATGTTGTGATGTATGATCTAATGCAGTAATCAAATAAGTTCAATTGAGATTGAATTTGACAAAATTGGCTTGAACAGGGAATTTTTATCAAAAATCCCAAAAATTGAAAACTACTTGTTGAAATTTTATACCAAAAAGATGAATTGAGCATTAGAAAACATATAACATAGATTATAATGCTTAATTACAACTACACAACAAGTCAATTTCATCAAAATCATCCCAATTTAACAAAAGCCCCAATTCGGATCAAGAACAAGCCCTAGATTTTTCAATTTTTCACCAAACTCAAATTTGATCAAATTAACAGATAAGAATCATGTTAATGAAGTGTCCCCACAAAAACCCAATGATCAATTTCATAAATTAAGGCTTGAATCAATCAGAAAATCCAAATTTTACAAATTCCGAAAATTACCCTCAAATGCATGAAAATATGCATGAAAACTTGAAAATAAAATCAAAAGGAAGGGTACAAGTGTCTTACCAACTTGAGGAGAGAGAGATTTTGCAAAAAGAACGGAGGAAAACGACAAAAATCTTCTGATTAGAGCTTGCCAACACGGAGAGAGGAAAAAACTTTGAAAAGTTTTTGAAATAGTAACTTTGAAAAAAGTCAGAAAAGTGCCTTTTAAAAAGCTTTTTCACGATGTTCGATCGATCGAAAATCAGATTCGATTGATCGAAACACACAGTCATTTTGAGACAAATGAAAGCACTTTTTCGATTGATCGAAAATCAGATTCGATCGATCGAAACACACAGTCATTTTGAGACAAATGAAAGCACTTTTTCGATTGATCGAAAATCAGGCTGGATCGATCGAAATGGCACTAAATTTTGAGAAAAATCACAGTTTTGAAAGACAAACCAAATTTTGAAAAACAACTCCTCAAAGCATTAAATTACAGAAATAAAATGCATGAGTATGAGATGGAATGATTTTTCAAAAACCCAAAATTTTAAACCCCAATTTTCTCAAAAACAAGTTTCAATCATTCTTCCTTTGAATATTCTCAAACAACAAATATGTTGTACACAAATCTCAAGATAATTTCAAACTTGGTTGGTCAGACCAAAAACACACACACTAGCATGTACAGTGTTTAACAAAGAGTAACTTGTGTAGTGTGTGATACTAGTAAAAACTTGAGATACATGTGAGGTGATATGTGAATAGCAATCAAACACAAAGTCTACACAATTCATCACATAGAATTTAAAAGAGACTATCACCTAAAGAGTTACATCCTATAACTCCCACATCTCCTAGAATAAAAGCTTGCAATCATGTAAGTTTCTTGTATTTTTGCCCCATTATTTAGGTGAAATTTGGCATAAAGCCTAATAGTACACACCAGATTAGATTATGTGAAATGGCATCAAGCCTAATAGTACACACCGGTTTGAATTAAGTGAATTGGCATCAAGCCTAATAGTACACACCAGTTTTAAGCATTAAGCATTTAAGGAGGCTACACCTTATGTTCTTTTTGTGCATGTGCTACACTTTCTCGAGCACAAAATCTTATGATATGCACTAAGGTGTTCATGATTGACTAGTGAACAGTGGTGAGATGGTTATTTATGCCTTTCTCAAAAGGATCAAGTCCGACAGTCAAATAACATGTGACTTCAAGATCAAGACAAAGTGATTAATAACCACAAACATCTTTCCCACACAACATGCACTACAAAGCTTTAACTAGTCAAGTGCAATATTTAAGCTCATCAAAGTTAAACAAGGTACACAGAACATGACATGTGTCAAAAGATAGACCAACCTTGTTTTTCAAAAATCAAGAAAAGTAGTGTCTAACATAATTTTTGCTTTCACTTTTCCTTTTTTTTTTTTTTTTTTTTTTTTTTTAAAAGAGAAAACAAATACATCCTAGAATGAAATGCATGAATGTAATGCAATGCAAGTCCTAGAACAAAAACAACAAAAAGACACAAACCAAAGAACAATGGTCACCAAAGAATAGAGCAATTAAGCACAAGGACCATGTCAGAAAGACTCAGTTAGTTCGAGTCTTTTGCATCCAAAACTTTTTAGATGCACCACGAGCATTGGAGTTCTTATTCACATTCGAGTGATTCCCAACTCCAGGATTGGAATAAAGGTTTAACACCTTTACCAATTCACCAATTAATGCCATAGGATCATGTGCTTGAGGCACATGCACTTTTGGTTTAGTAGCTCTCTTATCAGCTTGAAGCTTGTAACAGTTAGGACGAATGTGTCCAGACTTACCACAATAATGACAAACCCAAGCAGGTTTACCATGCATCTTGTCCTTAGATTTGGTAGGCTCCTTAGGTTTAGATTCTCTTAAATCTACCCTAGTCTTCTTAGGTGGTGAAACTTCTACGGGTTTAACTATCTCACTCACAGGTGGTTTGACAGTTTCACTCACAACCTCACTCACAGAAGGTTCAGAAGAAGAGGAAGGAACAAAAGTAGTGGAATGTGGTCCAGAATCAAAAATGCTTTCAACATATCCTAACCCAGTTTTATCAGCAGGAGACTTTTGAACATTCAGCATGTGATCAAGTTTAGAACTAGCAGATCTAGCAACAGATAAATCATGTTCCAAAGTTCTAACTTTATCAAGCAAAAGCATGTTCTCAGATTTAACATTATTCAAAAGCTCATTAGCATCAAACAGTTTAACAAGCAAATTTCTCTTTTCAAGCTCAAGAGAATCAATTTTCTTTAGGCCAAGTTCAACTTTCATAGCATCCTTTGCAGCAATTTTGCAAAGTTTGTTATAGGCCTCTTGAAGATCTGCATCTTCAGAGAGTTCCCCATCAGAAGGGTTCTCCTCAGCAGATATGCTTTCATTGACTATAGCAGTAGCCGTGAAAGCAATGAAGTTTCCATCCTCGTCACCACCGGACTCATCATCAGAAACCTCATTATCACTAAGGGTTACAGCCATAGCTTTGCCCTTATTCCTCAAGAATGTAGGACATTTAGATTTCACATGACCATACCCTTGACAGCCAAAACACTGAGGACCCAAAGAGTTATTAGAAGATTGACCAAAATTTTCTCTAGGTTTTTCAAAATTGTTAACCTTAATGGGATCATTCTTCCTAAAATTTCTAGGTTCAGCAGTGTAAGTCCCTCTTGCCTTTCTATTTGTATTCCTCAGAAAGTTCTTAAAGTTTTTGGCAAGATAGGCAATCTCTGTAGCAGAGAGCTCATCATCAAATCCACCACCCTCAACATCATCAACTGACTTAAGAGCCATTGATTTGGATTTGTTTACTTTAGGTAGGTCAGACTCATAGGATTGAAGAGATCCTACAAGCTCATCAACAGGGATGGAGTCCACATCCTTGCTTTCAGTGATGGCAGTCACTTTGGGTCTAAAATCTTCAGTTAAAGATCTAAGAATCTTCCTAACAATTTTAGGTTGATCATAGATTTCACCCAAATTATAAGCAGAATTGACAATATCATTTAATTTAGCATAGAATTCATCAAAAGATTCATCATCAGACATTCTAATGCTTTCGAATCTAGAAGTCAATTGTTGCAATTTATTAATCTTAACTGCCTTTGTGCCTTCATGCACAGTTTGGAGGATTTTCCATGCAACATGAGCAACCTCAACATTAGAGATCCTCTTAAATTCCTCCATAGAAACAACATTAAAGATAGCATTCATAGCTTTGCTATTGAAGCTTGCTGCTTCTTTTTCAGAAGTTTGCCACTCACTCACAGGAGTAGCGGGTTTCACCCATCCGTATTCAACGGAATTCCAAACCCTTTCATCAATGGATTTCAGGAATGCTTTCATCCTTACTTTCCAATAAGCATAGTTGTTCCCATCAAAATGAGGAGGAACAAACAAAGAGTGTCCATGCTCCATGACAACAGGGGTCAAGGATCAGCTCAGAGATTAAAAATCTCAAACACAAAGAGCTACCCGCTCTGAAACCACTTGACAGGTTATTTAGACCCCTAAAAACAACCAAATTGCGTAGCCTAGATTAATTAGCCAAGTTGTTACTTAGTCAAATTAAGCAATTCTAGGTTAAAGCAATTCAACAATCATATCAAGAATAATAATGCAGCGGAAAATAAATAACACAAGATATGATCACCCAGGAAACCACACGGTAAAAACCTGGGGAGGATTTGACCCACCGATCCTCAAGGCATAACAGAATTCACTATGAAAGAATTGAAGTTCTTACAGAAGGACTACAAGCTCCCCGCTCGACTTCCTAATGCTACCCACCAGTACGAACTTCCTGACACGACCACGCGCAGGCTCCGAATCCACGGACTACTTCTTTCTTGAATTCTTCAATCAGCTACAAGCTCCCCGCTTGCTTTTCTTTTAAGTTCCAATGGTTGCAACAGTAATGATCTTCAAGATGTTGAAATCATCTCTACCTTGAAAACCCTAAGCTTTGTGTAAAGGAAAGCTCCTCTAAGATCTCACAAGAGATTTACACAAAACAGAAAATATGAGCAACAATAACAATATGGACAACCTCAAAAACGTGGCTAGGGTTTAGTTTATATACCTAGGGTAAAAACATAAAACCCTAAACGTTTAATGAAGTAGGGCTGAGTTGGAAATTCTGCAGAAAATTCAACCTGTGCGATTTTCGATCGATCGAGTCTAATCTTCGATCGATCGAGCCAGGCCAAAAGTCCCAAGTACTTCTGCAGCCACTCGATTCCAACTGTACAATAATAAACCAACTTTGAGCAAGCCTAAACAAGACTAAATACAATGTTTTGATCATGGTTTGCCAACATTACAAATTAGAGTTCTAAATACATAAAATCCTAAGACCTTAGAACCTAACAGTATATGCTGTTGGGTAACTTAATAATTGGACTTGGGTTGGGTTTTTTGAGAATGTGGGAAATGAATTTTGTAATATAAGTTCAGATGTACTTTTCAACATTTTTAATAAGATGAATTCTGATTTGGCTTTCTTTGATGTGTCCCAAAATATTGAAATTCTTCACTTAAATGATTCCAATGAATTTAATAAACAATTGGAAAAGAAATTTGAACCTATGGAACCAACTTTTGAAACTCTTAATTTGGGCGATGATGAGAATCCACACTTAATTAAAATTGGCTCAACCCTAAATGAAAAAGAAAGAAAAGATCTCAAAGAGCTTCTCACAGAATCCCAAGAAGTATTCACATGGTCTTATGAAGATATGCCTGACATTGATCTCGAGATAACCCAACACCTCATTAATACTTATGCCCACATGGTACCTGTCAAGCAGAAGTTGAGGCGTATGAGAACCGAATGGCTTCTAAAGATCAAGGAAGAGGTCATGAAACAGTTGGAGGTAGTGTGAGAGACCCGAAAGGAAAAATTAGGGTGCTCTCAGAAAAGGGTGTAGGCATTGGCACCTTCCCTTTCAGGATTCCATGGAGTTGCCACTTATTTTATAAGTAAAATACGAAAACTTTACAATTTACAATATATCTTGAATAGTATGCATCTTTATTGATTGGAAACAATTACATCTTGGTAGAAAGAGCTTTACATTGCTTTGATTCCTAGGTACAATCTAATAAAAAAGGAAAAATACAAAGCTTTGTTTCCTAGTTACATTCTACCCAAAATAAAAATAAGACACTAAATCTACCAACCTAAAATTCTAAGTTTTGGGGGCTAGGTTACATGATGGAAAGGTGTTTGGCACCCACCTTACCCAGACAGATTCTGGTCTTCTAGACTTTAAATACCCATATTCATAATGTCCAATGATGTACAACACATGCCATATCAGATCCTAGACCTAGGGTTAAAATGCTACTTAAGAACCTTAGATTTGCACTTTATTTTGTGTGAAAAAAAGTTTAGTGAGAATGTTTGATGAAAAATTTAGATTTGAGTTTTTTTGTGAAAGAAAGAGAACGAATTTTTAATAAAAATTCAGATTTGGTTTGGATTTTTAAATGTGAGAAAAAAAAAAAAATTTTTATTTTGAAAACACCAATTTTCTTATGAAAAGTGAGATCTAGTTTTTCTCTTAAAAAGGGTTAGATTTTTATTTGGAAAAATGCAGATTAGATTTTTTTATTAAAAACATACCAGATTTTTGTAAACAAAATACAGATAAGATTTTATAAATAAAATATACATCAAATTTTAGTTTGAAAAAAACATAGAAAAAATGCAAATTTGATTTTGGTTTTGAAAAACATGGAGAAAAATTGCAGATCTAATTTTGGTTTTGAAAAACATGGAGAAAAATTGCAGATCTAATTTTGGTTTAGAAAAAAAAAAAGAGAAATTGCAGATCTAATTTTGGTTTTGAAAAACATGGAGAAAAGTTGCAGATCTTCCTCCATTGCTACTATTCCAAGCTCCATTCTTCTTGCATTCTCTTTTCCCACACCATTTCTTGCTTAGAAAATCACTTCTCCAAGCTTCTAAACTTGATTTATACCATTTATTTGAATATTTCTTCAGATCCTTAAGTTTTTTAGCATCTTTGAAAAACCCAATTTTGAAACCCAATTTCAAACCTTCATCTTTGCATCTCCATGGCATCTCCTCATGGACCACCTTACTTTCTTACATTCAATGGGAAGAAGTATCATCCATCCATAGAATGGAATGATGAAGAGGGAATTCTTCAAGACCCAAGCACCCATGCTCCACACTCATCCATGAAAGATTTCAAGGTGAGCTCTTTTTTTTTTTTTTTTTTTGAGAACTTTATGATGGGCAATGTTATTTTGTTGTTGTTTGATATTGTGGGAATTTTTGGATATTGTATGATTTGGATGGACATCATTGTGTGGTCATGTTGATTTAAAATTTTTTTCTTTTTTTGGAGCATTTTTGAATTGTTGAGTTGTTTGATATTGTCAAGTTTGGACACTATTGATGATTGGTGGAGCTTTGCATTGTATGTAGCTTTAGGCATTGTTAGATGAATTTTGACTTAATTTTTTCAATAGGTATGAAATCATGAGAATTTGATGTGTAGACATGAGTGAGTAAACTCAATTTTAATGGGTGTGGAAATTTTTTTTGGATGTTTGGGCATTATTTTTCATGGGTATGGAAATTTTCTTTGGGTATGATATTCATGGATTTGGAAAGAAAATTTTTCTTTGGGTTGGACATATGTTTGGGTCATTGTTGAATAAACTTATGGAGATGAAGGATTTTTGGGTTGATTGAGATATTGTTAGCATGTCGTAGAACTCGAATTTGTGAAATGGCATTTGGGTTTGGCTAATTTTTTGATAAGGGGTATCTTTATTTTGTTGGTTGGGATTTTAGAGTAAGTATTTTTGGAATAGGGCATTTTTGTGAATGTCATGATGATTGGCTAAACTTTGTTTTGTATTTGTTTGGTTTTTTGTTTATGTTCCTCATGTGGGGTATTCTTGTTAATTGTAGAATCTCAAGAGCCAGGGTAGTCTTTAGTTGCTGAAGCATAGGTGGGCAGCGTTATCCCCAGACATTAAAAATGTCATTAATGATGCCAGCTTCCGAACCTTTTTCCGAGCTCTCTTGGATCACGACACCACTGAGTATAAGGATCTTCAACTGCTTGTCTCATTGTCTGAGTGATTCTGGGATACCACTTGTACCTTTCATTTTCCGGGCATTGGTGAGGTGATGTTGACACTCTATGACTTCTTAGCCATTACTAGCTTAAAATTTTGTGGTAATAGAATTGAGGGTAATGATTCCATTTCACCAATGGAGATTAGGAGTCTTTTGGGTGTGATCCCTCCACGAGTTAAGAGTAAGAATGTGCCCTTGATGTGGCTATATACCAATATTGACAAATGTGAAACTGTAGCAACTGGCACCCAGATGTTTATGCTTCTCTTCATTGGAACTCTCTTATGTAACTTGGGGAGCACTGTGAGTTTACGTTACTTGTGGAGTTTGAGGGACATTGATTGGATAAAAAATTATGATTGGGGTGGCATGGCTTATGTGACTCTCTTGCACTTCATGACTCAACTTTCTCGGCGTAGTCTTTCAAGTTTAGGAGGCGCGCCATTTGTTTGGTAGGTGAGTTTAAATTCTTGTTGGGTGTATTTTGCAAAGGTTATTTGTGTATTGTTAATGTTGATGTGTGCTAATTTTTTAGGTCTGGATGTATGAATATTTTGGTCTTGGTCCACAACTTTTGGAAGATGTGGATGTATGTTTCCAAGGTTTCTTTGCTGGCTGCCTAAGTATCGTCTGTTAGCGCCTCCCAAGCATTCTATGCAGGCTTGGCGTATGGTGATTGGCGGCTTAGCTGTCGATGAGGTGAGTTTGTTTGTTTATTTGTTTGTTTGTTTTGTGTGTGTGTGTATGTGGGTGTGTGGGTATGGCTTCTTTTAATTATGGGTTCTTTGTGGTGTTCAGATGTCCTTAAATCCTTGGCTTGGATGTGAGGAGCATGAGGAGTGTGCATGGGCTCAAGAGTTGAATGGTCCTCAAGTGTTGTTTGAATGTGGCCATGGGAAATATTGATATCTTGGTGAGCAGGTATTGGCTCAGGTTCAACACATGCACCCTCTTGAAATGATTCCTGCCCATCCTTGTCATTCTATCCAATTGGCAGACCTTCTGACTTGCGAAACACAGCTGTCTCCATCCTATCCTGACTCTTCGCATTCCAGCATGTGTAGGTCACATGGATCACTTCGCGGGATGCTAAGTCGCGAGCTACCCGCGAAACTCTTTAGTCTTCAATTTTCTTGAGTCTTCACACACACACTCTCTCTCTATCACATAACCCTTACAATTAAATCCCACAATAAATACAGGGTACAAAAGATTGAATAAAATTACAATCAAATTTGACACGGAATAAAAGCCAACAAAACATATAGTTGTAAATTACAACTTTACAATCTCCTCCTTTGGCTATTCCGTGACAAAACCCCCAAAAACAGACTCTAGACTTAAACGTGAGTTTGGGAATAGTGGAAAAACTCACTCACACCTAATCTAGAAGCTCTGAAGCACTTGCATGTATATACCTGTAACCTGAAACACTTGCACACAAACAAAACTTTCATTAAGCTTATGAAAAGTTGAATACAAGGTATGTACATGAGCAAGTAAAGTGCGATCAAGTTTGTAAACACTATAAACATGTAAGCATATCTTGATCAAACAAGAACAATCATTAAAGAATGACTACAATGAACATTTAGCTAGTAAATGCTCATCTGGACATGCAATGCAATTAAGAACAATCACAATGATCAATTTCATGTCCAACACTCAACCATTGAAGATGCTGAAAACCATGTATTCTTGTTTAACACTCAACAATCACAATGCTCATCTGGGATGCTGAAGACCATGTATTCCTGTTTAACACTGCTAAACTTTGTCCTACCATTGAAGAGTTTTCTACTATTCTGGGTTATGAGCTTGGCAAAAAATCTGTAGTAGTTTCCTATGATCCCAAGCATAGGGAGATTTTATCCGACGTCCTAGGCCTTTCTACTTCAGTTACTAGTAGCATGATTGAAGGCCACATGGTGAATCTTCATGCAGTTGTTATGAGGCTTATTGATAAGCATACTCATGGTTTGTCTAACAACATGTAGAAAATTTTTGGCTTAGCTCTTTGCTTCATGGGAGAATTCTTTCTTTGCTCTTGAAGACCTGGCTTTGTAGATGCTCGAGCCATAGGTATTGTGAGTCAAGTTAGAGATGGTGATAATCCTGCTTCTTTGATCTTGGCAGGAACTTTTTTAGGGCTGGACTCTGTATTTCTTGGTGGAGAATCACAACAATTCCTTGGGAGTCCCTTGCCTTTGCAGATATGGTTAATGGAAAGACTGGACATGATAGCTACATCCACTGTTGCCAACTATGGTCCTAGCAATTTCCCTAGCAGGGCTCTCCTCAAGACCAAGTGTCAGACTGAAAGTGATTGGGTGAAATTTTTGGACAAGAAATCTAATATCTCAATTCGATGGGATTGTTATTGGTGGAAGTGCCCACCTCCTTTGTTGTGATCTCCGGGATCAGATCATATCTTCTTGATTGGTTTGAGGAGGGCGACTTTCTATAAGGTGATAAACTCTTAAGACAATTCCAGTATGAGCAAGGGATGCTTGGTGGTAGAGGAAGAAAACCTTTTATTCCTATGGATATAACTCCTAATTTTGTAAGGAACATGCTGTTGAGCTTGGACATGGTTGACTGAGTGGATCAATCTTTTGTTAAGGTTTACTTCCACAGGATGACCATGGAATACTCTAACTGGCTAGTGAGCAAGATTAGGGATAAGGAGACTGACATGGCTTCAATGAGAAAATAGTTTCTTGAAGATAACCAAGGCAAGCATGGGGATAACAACTATGAGTTCAAAAGGAGAGACAAAGATGACAAGGTACTTACTACAAATTGAACTAGTGAACAATCAAAGAAGAAAAAGCTGAAGAAGACCTAATTCTTTTATGTTTTGGCTTTGAACATGTTTATTTAAAAAGTTAGTTTGAAACTTTTAGCTTTAGGAATTATTTAGGACTTTCAGCTTTAGGGTTCTGTTTAGAGTTTGGTTTGTTTAGGATTTGGTTTATATTTAGGGTTTGGTTTATGTTTGGGTTTTATGGTTTATGTAATGCATGGTTTGTGTTGATGGAATGGTTAAATCTTGGCAAAAAATTTCTTCTCTTTTGTACTTGATGGGTAAATGGTGGGTTTGGGTAAGTTGTGACTTGACCAATATATGGTTGCCTACATACCTCCTTGATAGAAGGATCAGGTTATCATGTAGTTCATTTTATTTGTCTTCATTTTTGCCTAGGCTGCCCTTTCAGGTTTTCATCCTAGCAAGCTTTCTCACTCTCATTTTTTTACTCTCCTTTTGTGTAGATCGCCCTTTCGGGTTTCAAACCTACCACTTTTAGCCTTAATTTTTGCCTAGGCCGCCCTTTCGAGTTTTCAACCTAGCAGGCCAGTTTTTTTGTTTGTTTGTTTGTTTTTGTCCAAACCTAGGAAAGAAAATGACATAATCTACAACCACTTCAGACGTGGCCATTTCTCAGACTATCATATTAGACGTGGTATTTCTTTAATTGATCCATATTAGTTGGCTCAGTGAAAGGGTTTGCATCTAAGTCCATCAACCTTAATGCTCCCCTAGAGTATATCTGCTTGATGATATATGGACCTGCCCAATTCTGCTTGAGTTTCCCATTTGTTTCCTGAATCGGGGCTCGAATCTCCTTCAGCACTAAATCTCCTGTCTTCAAATCTCTAGCTCTTACTTTCTTGTCAAAGGCTTTTCTAAGTCTCCTTTGGTAACCTTGAATATGATTCAAGGCCTCGAGTCTCTTCTCATCCATCATGCATAACTGGTCATACCTATTCTGAAACCAACCTAATTTGGGGATTTCACTCTCCAATACCGTTCTCAATGAATGAACACCCATTTCAATGGGAAGGACTACCTCCATCCCATGCACCAATGAATAAGGAGTGGCTCTTGTAGATGATCGAATTGATGTTTTGTACCCCTAAAGTGCATTGGGTAATTGTAGATGCCAGTACTTGTAGTTCTTCGTGCTCTTCTTCAAGATCTGCCCTATGTTCTTGTTTGCGGCCTCAACTGCTCCATTTGTCTAAGGACGGTAGGGAGAGGATTTGTGGTACTGAATATTGAATTGTCGAAGTAGCTTCTCCATTTCTCCTTTGAAGTGCAGCCCGTTATTTGAGATAATTTCATGCAGTACCCCATATTTGCTGGTGTTATTAGTCTGAATAAACTGAGCAACTTTCTTCAAGTTCAACACCTTATACGAGGTAGCTTCCATCCATTTAGTGAAGTAATCAATAGCTACCAGAATGAATTCATGACCATTTGATGCCGCTGGGTGAATCTTCCCAATAGTATCTATTCCCTATGTAGAGAATGGCTTGGGTGAAGTCATGGTATGTAATGGCATTAGTGGCATGTGCTTCAGATCTCCATGGACTTGGCATTGATGACATTTTCAAACATGAGCTGAGCAGTCTGCTTCCATAGTAGAATAGTAATAACCCTGTTTCATTATCTTCCGTGACAATATGTGTACATTCATATATGGCCCATAACTTGACTCATGGACCTCCTCAATTATTTGCTGTGCTTCCTTAGTAGTCACGCAAAGGAGATGAATTCCATCATACGATCTTCTGTACAACCTGTCACCATAAATAATGTAATTAGTGGTTAACCTTCTAATAGTCAATTGATCATTCTTATCCGCAGATTTCGGGTATGTCCCATCCTTGAGATACTGTAGGATGTTTGAATACCATTCACCTTCCCCATTTATTTCCTCGTCTCCTTCTATCGACATACAATATGCCGGCTCTTCTTTTTGTTCCCCCACTATCGGCCGAGCTTGGTCTTCCTTAGGGCCATCCATCATGGATGCCATTGTTGCTAAAGCATTTGCAATCTAATTCTACATTCTTGGCACATACTGGTATTGAATCTTTCCAAACTTCGATGCCAATTTCTGAAGACATTCATGATAAGGCAATAACTTTTCTTCCTTAATCTTCCATCTGTTCTCTATTTGAGAAATTATCAAAGCTGAGTCACCATACACTTCCAACTCTTTCACTCAAAGACCTAAGGCTGCTTGTAACCCCATTATGCAAGCTTCATACTCTGTGGCATTATTAGTGGCAGGAAAGTTGAGCCTACTAGAGAATGGGATGTGTTTCCCTTTTAGGGAAATTAGGAGAACTCCAATGCCACTTCCATTCTGATTAGTTGCTCCATCAAAATACATCTTCCATGGTTCTAACTCTATCCCTATGATATCCTTATTTGGAAAGTCCCCTTGGATTTCTTCGACTTCTTTGAGCAAACAACAGGCTAAGTGTTCGTCAATTGCTCTTCCCTTTACAGACTTCTGAGTCACATATTTGATATCAAATTTTGACAAAAGCAGAACTCATTTAGTTGTCTTCCCATCTTGCACCAGATTCTCCATTAGATATTTCAAAAGATCCATTCTTGCAATCAACAAAACCTTAAAGGCAAGCATGTAATGTCTGAGTTTTCGGGTAGCCCATACAAGCGCTACGCATGTCTTCTCAAGTGCTGTGTATTTCTCTTCATAAACCAACATCTTCTTGATAATATAATAAGTTGTATTTTCCTTTCTGGACTCCTCTAGATATTGTGCAAGTAAAGCCCCCATTGCTGTATCCGTGGTTGTGAGATATAGCAATAATGGCTTTTCGGGTACCGGTGGAACCCATATCGGTGGCTTCATCAAATAACTCTTAATCTTCTCAAAGGCTTCTTGACAGTGTTCATTCCACACCGTGGGAACTTCTTTCTTAAGCAATCGAAAAAGTGGTTCACATGTCATGGTGAGCTGGGCTATGAACCTGTTTATGTATTGTATCATTCCTAAAAGCCCTCAGATCTCCTTCTTAGTCTTTGGAGGCTTTATCTCTATAATTTCCTTGATCTTCTCAAGATCCACTTTAATTCCTCTTTAACTTACCATAAACCCTAACAATTTTCCAGACGTCACATCGAAGGTGCAATTCTTTAGATTTAACTGCAACTTATAAAATTGGATTCTATCAAAGAACTTCCATAAAGCCGGTATGTGTCCTTCACGGTCTTTGGACTTCACTATCATGTCATCCACTAAACTTCTACTTCCTTGTGTATCAAATCATGCAATAGAGTAATGGCTGCTCGTTGGTAAGTGGCACCAGCGTTCTTAAGGACAAATGGGATGACCTTGTAGTAATATGTCCCCCATGGAGTAATGAAGGATGTATTCTCCATATCTTCTAGAGCCATCTTTATCTGATTGTATCTTGAAAAGTCATCCATGAATGACAGTAATGCATGTCCCACCGTATTATCAACCAAGATATCAATATGAGGCAAGGGAAAATCATCCTTTAGGCTGGCCTTATTAAGGTCTCTGAAGTCTACACACATTCTCACTTTCCCATTCTTCTTTGGTACCAGAACCACATTAGCTAACCATTCTGGGTAGTTGACCACCTCAAGAATCCCGTATTATACTGTTTCTTAACTTCTTCTTTGATCTTGAGAGTCTATTCTAACTTCATCATTCTTAGTTTTTACTTGACTGGCTTCATGGCTGGGTCTATTGGAATGAAATGTTGCACTATATCTGTATCAATCCCAGGCATATCCTCGTACGACCATGCAAACACCTCTTTGAACTCCTTCAGTATTGTGACTAATGCATCTTTCTCAGAGGAGGTTAAGGTGTTACCAATTTGGACCATCTTAGGTTCATCATTAGTTCCCAGGTTAACAGACTGGGTCTCTTCTTTTATGGGTCCTACCTGTCCTTGTTTTAATTCCTCATTATTAAAAGTTTCTTTACTAATTTCCGAAATAGAAACATTCAAAGACAACAAATAAGCAGAATCATAAATCATATTATAAGGAGTAGAGTTATTAACAGACTCAACAGGAATGGACTCTATGGGAATAGAAACACGATCACGTTCACAAACAAACTCAACAGGGATAACAATACTAGTAGAGATAGACTTAATAGGGATAGAAACAATGTTTTTGGCAGGGGTGAGTGGCTCGATGGTCTTGATCTTCTCTAAAGGGTCTTCCATGGGGTGGGCAGCTCTCTCCCATGCCCAGTTCTTCAACTTAGTCGTGGCTTCGACGATGGTAGCTGGCTTCCAATGAGTTCCTTCTTCCTTCTGCATCAGCACTCTGGGGTCTTCATCTATAATTTGTGCTTTCACTATCAACTTCCATATCTATAGGCTTGTCGAATGCATAGCCATCCAGGCATTCTATATTGTCCACCCACCCCTCGAGTAAATCTTGCTTCCCTTTGTTGCTTGGGCGGACATATTGAGGGAAGTATTTTGATTTGCTCCCTTCCATTCTCTCATCTTCATCTTCAAAATCCTCCAAAGTTAAGTTTTTGAAGCTGTGGACCATTATATTTCTATCAAGTGTCGCCAATCTTGCACCTATGTCATCTTCTTCATCAGTGTATGCAGTCAATGAGCCAAACTCTTAATTATGAAATGAACCAAGCTCGAGAATCTCCCTACCATGCTTATCATATCGGGGGCCTGACTTTGAGCTAACATATGTAATGTAACTCCAATTCGAAGGTCACCTATAAGGGTATTCATCATAGTCTCCACCTACAACTTCTGCATCATCTTCTATGTCTCCATCATAATAATCCACATCGTCATCAAAATCGTCTTCATGGAAGGCTCCCGCATCTTCGTCCTCTCTATCACTAGGGGGTCCACTCCTATCATTACTGTTATCTCGGCTACCATAGTCTTCACTATTACTTCTTTCACTATCACTATCATCACTGCTATTATCTCTGCCATCACTGTCTCCACTATCATCACTATTGTTGTCACCACTATTGTCATCCTCACTGCCACTACCTTTATTGTCATTACTAGGGGCTTCTCCCCCTTCATTACTTTCATCATCCGTTCTTGCTTCATATGGGTTCTTCAATGCATGTTGGTAAGCCCCCCAGTATTCTTCCTCTTTTATGTTGAAGATAGCATCTCCCAACAGGGCAGTCATTGCATCAGGATCCATGTCCTCTGCCTAATCAGTTGGGACCCAATTTTTATTTTCCTCCTTTAGTTCTGGAAGCTTATTGTCACAATCAAGGAATAATTCAAATCCAGGCACCGTTGTTTTCGACTCAAGATCATATCTCGGTTTAGGAAATCCCCAGTAACGCTGACTATCCATAGCCTTGACAAACTTCCTATTTAGTGTAGGTGTGTAAGGCTTCAAGGGTTTTGGGGGACTAGGAAGTCCCTTTGCTTTGACCTTTGTGTGGGCCATCCTCTTCACTTCCATCTCTAATAAGTCACCATCCATAGGTTTATAACTAACCCAAAAGGTGGTGTGGCTGTAGGAATTGTCAGATTCCGTACAACTGCTTCTTTCACAGTCTTCCCTAGGTTCATCCCTGGAAAATAACTTATCTTCCTCATCATTGCTACCACATTGTTATTGTTGTAGGGATTGAAGTCCATAGGGATCTTTTCAACCTTTTCTTCCTTTCTTTCAAAACCAGGCTTCTTAATCTCAAGGCCATCTAGGGTTACTGGCTCCTTCTCAGACTCGATACCAAAAATGGGCTTTGGAATGGTTAAAATGTCACCATATATAGTAACTATAGCTCCTTCATGTGGAAGCCGAACCTTTTGGTACAGGGATGAAGGCACAGCCTCTGTATCTTGAATCCATGGTCGCCCAAGGAGCATGTTGAAGCATGAAGCTATGTTCAATACTTGAAATTCCACTTTTTTGATCATTGGCCCTATGGTGAGCTCCAGTGTCACAATCCCTAAAACCTCCCTTCTGCTATTATCGTGTGCTCTTACATGTTGATCAGATGACATAAAATCTGTAATGCTCAAGCCTAGGCAACTTGCGGTTTTTAAAGGACACACATTCAAGGCTTCCATCATTAATTAAGACCATTGGTATGCTCTTTGGCATCTACAGTAATGTGCAATGGGTCATTATGGTGCTTCCCCTTCTTATTTAAATCTTTGTCGGAGTAGGAAATAGTAAGTTCCCTACTTATAGACCCAATCATAGCATTCAAATCTTGAGAAGTAGTGGTTGTAGGGACTTGGATTTGATTGAGAAGGTCCACTAGATTCTGGCGGTGCTTGTATAAGGCCATGAGTAAACCCCATAAGGATATGTTGGCTTGCATCTTTTGCAATTGCTTGAGGACCTCATCCTCTTTATTGGGTGTTTGTTGGGTTGCCTTGTTCAAGGCCTCTACCAGGTTGTCTGTCTCCAGATGTGGGGGTTGAAGTGTCTCCCCCCCCCACTTATGATGTGGGCAATTTTTGATGGGTCATTTGATTCAGTGTGTTGGGGTTTGAAGTGTCCCTCCCTCCCATGTGTGGATGTTGTGTTACCTGATTGGGGTTTGAAGTGTCTCCCCCCATATGTGGATGTTGGATTATCTGATTGAGGTTTGAAGTATCTCCCCCTATATGTGGATGTTGTGTTACCTGATTGGGGTTTAAAGTGTGTCCCCCCATATGTGGATGTTGGGTAATTTGGGATTTCTGCAGTATCCTCTCTCCATATATTGTATCTTGCAGAGGACGTTATGCCCATTAGCTCTTCCCAAGTTATCACAAACCATTTAGGTAAGTCATAGATCAACTTAGACGGGTCCTCTTCTCCTTCCTCCTCAGAAATCAAAGAGTTGATCCTTGGTCCTCTCCCAAAATTGTGGATGGGCAAGGGGTTGTTGGTGATATTAGGCCTTGTAGGCGATGCAATCACCTTGGTGTCTATTAATTCTTGAATTGCATGGCGAAGGTTATAACACCTGTCAGTGTCATGGCCTGGGCCTTGATGGTAGGCATACCTTTTACTCACATCAAACTTTGCAGGTAATGGGTTTGGGATTGGGCTTGGGTTTAAGGGTTTTAGTAGACTTTTTGTTTTCAGCTTTTCAAATACTTGACTCATTGGCATATAAAGTTCATGAAATTCCCTCCTAGGCCTTGGAGGTGGCCCTTGTGATATTTGCACTGGGGCAATAAGTTGGTAGGGATCAGTTTTATATATAATAGACACTTTTGCAGTTTTGGAGCTAGAAGGCCCAAAATTCATTTTAAATTTAGGTGCATCCTCATTCTTTATGGCCCTATTATTTATTTCATCCTCAATCTGAGTATCAGCAGCAATTAAAGCTTTAAAATTTGTAAGTACTGAGCAACCAAATATTTATGGTATATAGGTAACAAGTTTTTTACAACCATGGTTAATTGCTCTTCTTCATTCGGCCTATTCATCATCTGTGCGGTTTTGGACCTCCAATTGGTAATAAAGGCAGAAAAGGACTCCTTTGGCTCTTGTTTAGCGGTCTCTAAGTCTCTTCTTGTCATTTCCACTTCTATATTGTACTTGTACTAGTTATGGAACTCTCTGCAAATGTCTTTCTAGTTTTTAGCTCTATTGTCTTCCATGTTGAGGAACCATCTGAGAGCGGCTCCAATCAAGGTAATTTGGAACATTTGTGCCAACATTTCTTTAGTAGCTCCCAAAGGTTGCATAGGCCTTCATGTACATCTTTAGATGGGATTTAGGGCTGCCGGTGCCATCGAACTTGTCCAAGACCGACATCTAGAACTTTGGGGGCAATCTTACATCTGGGAAAAGAAAGAGGGAATGATAATCCATGAGGTCTTCCATCTTGCGTCATTTTTATCATCTCTTCTGTCTTACTTATCTTCTCACTCTTCGAGATAGGGGGAGTTTGATCAGTCTTGTTTTCCTCTTGGCTACCCTTCAGGTTCTGAAACTGCTGTACCATAAGGTTCATGTCTTCCCTTAACTAAATTTGGCTTGCCACCATAGTATTTAGTAGCTTTTGAGTGCTCATTGGCTCTTCAGTGTTTAAGTGCTCCTTTTCCTCTACCATGGTGACAAAGTCTTTAGATTTCTTGTGGCTTGGGTTGTCTTGCAAGTTGAACACGAGGTTGAGGTGTTGTAACTATGGGGTGCCTTCTATACTCAAGGGCTTTAATACCGTGATAAGCTTGGAATTGGAATTGCTGGCTTGGCTATCATTCTGGGATTCTCTTTGGAGTCTTCCCTTTGGAGTCTTCCCTTTGATCTTGACCAAATTCTCCCTTACGAAAAGGCTTGGTTGGGACATACAAAGCTAGGTCCCCATCTATATCAATCTATCAACCAAACAAACACACCATAATGCAATGCAATTTTAACCAGACCGGCCAAAGGATAGGTTCTAAGTCACTACATTGTAGGGTGGGTTTTTTGTTGTATTGTTTCCCATAGCTAGGACGTTATACCTCCCAACTTGTAATGTAATGAACATTACGTTGGTCCGAATAGCATGATCCATCCTTTTTAGTTAAAAGAAATGATCCAGTGATTTTGGGCTATGAGTTGGTGAGTTCGCCACTGGGTACTCGAATCTAATAAAGACCGGTGATCCATGGTTACTACCACCATATGTTGAGATGGGTACATGCATATTTGTTGTTTGATGGAACACATTATGATAGTTAAGGAAAGCTTTTAACAACCAACATGGCTATTTCAAATAAAATATTAAACAATACACAGACATAAGCAACCAGACAAACAAAAACATCATACAAAAACAAGGGTATTTAATTGGTCATTTAAAGTCTAATGTGAAGCTTAGCCCTCGACATCCCAGTGGAGTCACCACTATGAGAGACCCGTCCGGGGGGGGGCAATTAGGGTGCTCTCAGAAAGGGGTGTAGGCATTGGTACCTTCCCTTTTTAGGATTCCATGGAGTTGCCACTTATTTTATAAGTAAAATATGAAAACTTTACAATTTACAATATATCTTGACTAGTATGCGTTTTTATTGATTGGAAACAATTACATCTTGGTAGAAAGAACTTTACATTACTTTGATTCCTAGGTACAATCTAATAAAAAAGGAAAAATACAAAACTTTGTTTCCTAGTTATATTCTACCCAAAATAGAAATAAGACACTAAATATACCAACCTAAAATTCTAAGGTTCGGGGGCTAGGTTATAGGATGAGAAGGTTTTAGGCACCCACCCTCAGTGGTGGCTCTAGGAATGTTTTTCAGGGTGGTCTATAAGAAGTATAAACTATACAATCTAATAAAAAGAGAAATTCATATATTGACAATAATAACAAAAAAAAAAGAAAAGCAAATACATAAAGTTTTACAATTTCCTTTTACAAATTTTCATATTTTGAAATCGTTGCATAATTTTTTTTTTAAAATGTTTTGTTCACTTACTTTTAACGCCCACAGGCCTAGTTCACTACCCCAATCCATTGCCATGCCCCCTCCCCCAAGAGACAATAGCCAATCAACACAATTACATACACTCCTAAAAAAAATAAAATAAAAATAAAAACACAATTATATACACTCACACAATTACACAAAAGGCAAGAGATAAGAGCCTGAGTCTAAGTCACAGACTCACAGGTCAGACTACTCAGTGGATATGGGAGAGAACTGAGATACCTTGAGGGCTTGCATTTGAGGCCACTAAAGTGAGGCGATGAGGGCTGGCTAGGCTGGGTTACCAAATTAGTGGCAGCTGGCTCTAAGCCAAGGCAATCTCGCCGTCGCCACCGATATGCTCTAGGACAAGGTCTTGTTGATTGCTGAGGTTCTTATTACCCTTTTAGGTTAGAAATTTTTTTGGTTTAAAATTTAATTGGGTATTTAGTTTATAGAAAGTTAATTATTATTATTATTTTTTATTTAAAAATTTGTTTGAGTAGTGAGTGAGGACTGATCTTGGGCATTTTTTCCTGAGGTTTTAATTGGGCTTGTTATTATTATAAATTTATTTTGGGCTTTTTCTTTTTGCTTGAAAAACCTAATATATTGTTAAGTGGACCAAATTATGGACCAAAGTTTAATTTTATTGAGCATAAAAAAAACTGAGGGTGGTCACAAAGCTTTTTTTAAGGGTAGACAAATATAAAATTTTAAATTATTACATATAATTTTTTTTCCCAAGCATAGGACCACCCTGGCCTCAATGTGCCGTCGCCCCTGCCCACGCCGCCCAGATAGAGTCTAGTCTTCTAGACTTTAAATGACCATTAAATACCCATATTCATAATGTCAAATGATGTACAACACATGCCATATCAGATCCTAGACCTAGGGTTAAAATGCTATTTAAGAACCTTAGATCTACACTTTATTTTATGTGAAAAAATGTTTAGTGAGATTGTTTGATGAAAAATTAAGATCTGAGTTTTTTTTGTGAAAGAAAGAGAATGAATTTTCAATAAAAATTCAGATCTGGTTTGGATTTTTAAATGTGGGGAAAAACAGATTTTTATTTTGATAGCACCAATTTTCTTATGAAAAATGAGATCTGGTTTTTTCTATAAAAAAAAAAAAAAAAAAGCATCAAATTTTTATTTGGAAAAATGCCGATCAGATTTTTTTATTAAAAATAGACAAGATTTTTGTAAACAAAATACAGATAAGATTTTATAAACAAAATACAGATAAGATTTTATAAATAAAATACAGATCATATTTTATAAATAAAATACAGATCTGGTTTTAGTTTGAAAAACATAGAGAAAAATGCAGATTTGATTTTGGTTTTGAAAAACATAGAGAAAATTTCATATTTGATTTTGGTTTAGAAAAACAAAATACAGATCAGATTTTATAAATAATATACAGATCAAATTTTATAAATAAAATATAGATCTGGTTTTAGTTTGAAAAACATAGAGAAAAATGTAGATTTGATTTTGGTTTTGAAAAATATAGAGAAAAATTGCAGATCTAACATCTTCAGAAGAAATTCACCCTAGATCTAGGCATGTTCATCAACTAATCATGTGAAATTTTTGAAAGCAAGAAGGAAGCATACAATAACATATGACAGATATGGTTATTTAAACACAAGAAACAACATCACATTCATGGAAAATAAAGCATAGATGAAAGCATGTTCTTGGAATTAAAATAAATCATGTTTTGGAAGCAAAGTTAGAATCATACCAGCATGAACATATTTCGTAAGTAGAGAACTATCCTAGAGATCAAAGAGAATGAATTTCTAAGGATTTAAGTGAAGCCTTTTAACTGAAAAGAAATTCCTAAAGCAAAGCTTCTAGAAGTTCTTTAACGTAAAGGGTGAGAGAAGTCAGAAAAAGGGGTCCTGATTTCTGATTTTAGTTCCCTATTTTTAAAGGTTTGGTGCTTAAAAAATAAGCTGGATTGGATCAAATACGAATTAGGTTCGAATTGTTATCCCTAAAAAATTGAAATGGATGCGTTTTATTTTGATCAAAACATTTCCAGGCCATGCCTCGAAGTTGTGCCAATTGGCAATCCAAGAGTATCAATTGGCCCTCTCAAGTGCCGAGCCCAATTCCCAACTTTGTTTTGATCTGGACTCTTTTTTAGGGATTTTCTGAGTTGGGAATTGCACCTGGACATATTTTTAACTTATATTCCAAAATAAATCCCTTTTATTTTGATAATTAGGTCTTTAAAATAATAATAATTTGATAGATAAATATTCAAAAAAGACTTAATTATCAACAATTCCCTTGTTATCTGATTATCCATTTTATTCCTATGCAACCAAGCTTATTTCTAACAAAAACCAACAACCAACAACCAATCACATAATTATTTAATTAATTTTAATTGTTTAACCAATCAAAATTAATTTCAATTAATCACATGTGATTGGCTTCACCCCTATACAATGCATGTAGACCGTGAACATTTGATCTTGTGATATCTTTCAATCTGACGGTCCGATTTGGGAATCGAGTATACCATCACGATCATTAGAATCTCAAGATCATTTTTATGATGTGCAATGAATGATTTAATGCATGAAATGCAACTATGATTTTTGGGTATTTGAAATGGTCATTTTAGTCATCTTCCAAAACTAAATTATGGGTGCAAAATCGAGTGTCTATAGGTAGGATTCATCAAACTTGTGCACCTAGCCGATTGGATAGCCAATGTTGTGCCTGTACCCAAGAGGGATGGAAAGGTAAGGATGTGTGTGGACTTTAGAGACCTAAACAAGGCTTGCCCCAAGGACGATTTTCCCCTCCTTCATATAGATGTCTTAGTGGATAATATCATCGGCAGTGCCTTGATGTCTTTCATGGATGGATTTTTGGGGTATAACCAAATCAAAAGATGGCTCCTAAGGACATGACTAAGACTACCTTCACCACAAAAAGAGGAATCTATTGTTACATTGTGATGTAGGCTTAAGAATGTGGGTGCAACTTACCAAAGTATGGCTATGGATTTGTTGCATGACATGATGCACAATGAGCTAGAAGTGTATGTGGATGACATGATCATGAAGTCCAAAGATAGAGAAGGCCACATAGTTAATTTAAGGAAATCCTTCGAGAGGATCAAGGAGTATATGTAGATACCGTATTTTGCCTACCCTCGATTTGCATGCTGGACCCCGAAAATTCCAAAAATATTACCTTTTCTCCATGGGGCCTCGGAAACATCTAGATTAATGTGGAGCAACCCGTTCGGGCTTGGAGCACTCGAAGTGCCTTTTTCGGTCAAATTAACCAAAATGCCCCTAGTCAACCCTGAGTTGGCCGAAAGTTAAACGAGGTCAAAGTCTTCCCGAAACAATATTTTTCATGCTTTTACATCAAACCCGAGCCACTTAGAGATTTTTGTCAACTTTGACCAACTCTAACCAAGTTTGACCCAACGTTGACTCCCGAGGGTACCAAAAACCCTAATTTTGATTTGATCATTAGAATGGCTTGGGACTAGTGGCATTACGAAGATTATCAAATTACCTTTCAAACGACTATTCATGGGTCAAAATCGGAGTTAAAATGGTTGAGATACCCAAAAAACCGTACAATGCGCATCAACATGTTTCCCGAGGTCATAACTTTTGATTTGACTGTTAGATTTCCAATTTCTTTAGTGTTATGGAAACAAGAAATCCGGAGCTTTCTAGGGACACCAAGATCAACTTAATCAGAGTCTGGGAAGACCTTCAAATACGCGTCCAGAGCTGGACCATAAAAGCCAAAACTATTGATGTCAGCAGAGGTGGTCGGCGGTTGTGGCCGAGGGCTACTCAAGGGTCGCCAAAAGCCAAAGGGTCAAATTTCGGCTATAAATACTCCCAGACCCCTCATTTTGCAACAAAAAAAAAAAAAAAAAAAAAAAAAAAAAAAAGATGAAGAAGAAGAAGAAGAAGAAAAAGACTTTGACAGTTTTTTTGGATAGATCCTCTCTTTTTTCCTCTCTAATTTCTCTCCCAAACATATCCAAACACATCCAAACACCTTTGATTCTTCTCTTTTCCCCACAATCACAAGGTAGTGTTCTTGCACTCAATCTTTCTCTCCTTGGTTCCATATCTTGGATTTGAGGTTTAGGGGTGTAGATGTGGCTTTTTAGCTACAATCCACACCCTTTTCTTTTCATAGCTTTTTCTTGCTTAAAATTGCTTTATTGCTTTTCCTAGCATGTTCTTGCTTCTTCTTCTACTTCTTATTTTTGTTTTTGTTTTTGTTTTTGTTTTTTTTTGGCTTCCTAGCATGTTTTATGGTTTTTCTAGCATGTTTCCTTGCTTTTTTCCATGATTTATCGCTTTGATGTTGTTGGTCTAGCCTTCTTGGGCTAAGATATGCTTACATCTACATGCCATGTTTACACTTAGATCTATATGTTTTTGCTTAAATCTATGTGCCTATGTTTAGATCTATGTCTCTTTAGACCCTGTGTCATGCCTATGTTTAGATATGTGTGTATGTGCTCTGTTCCATGTTTGAGTGCTTAGATCTATATGTTGGTTGCTAATGCCATGTGCTTCTATAGCCCTTTTGTCCTTTGATATCTCTCTTTCTTGTGTTTTGGCCCTTATTGGTGGGGTGTAGATCTAGATCCCATGGTCTAGGCCTACATCCATATACCTAGGCCTATATCAAAGGGTTTGGATCATTTCCCTATATGCACGTGTATGTTTGCTTCCTTCTATGCTTTATGTCTATGCTTGCATCTCAAGGTCTAGGCCTTGCCATGCTTTGTGCCCCCCCCCCCCCCGGTGGGCTTGTTCTTGTGTGGTTACATCCATCCCCCTCGTGGCCTATTGGGGTGTAACCACTTGTGAGACGCATCCTTGTGATGCCAGTTTTCTTGATGTGTACCTTTTCTCTGCCCCATGCGATGTTGCTTGCCATGCTTGCTTTGTGACACCCGTTTGGCTTTCTTTGCTTCTTTGCATTCTTTTTGCATGCTTGCTTACATGTTCATGCATAAGTCTTTGTTTGCTTCTATCATTAAGCCTAATTCCTACTATCTCGTGCAATTTCACACCCGTCTTTGATACACGAGACTTTGAGTCCCTTTTTGGAATTTCGCTTGACGGCACATGTGTTGTCCATACTCCAATCTAATGGAACTATGGACACTTGATTCAAACCTACATTTGTCCTCCTAGGACACCCTCTTTTGTTTGATAACATTCTTGTTTGCCCTTTCATAGGCCTAGCATGTTTGTTTGCCCCCATTTTGCTCTCTTTGTTTGTCTTTCTTTGCATGCTGTCTTTGTCTCCTTTGTTATCTCTTTTGCTTGTTTGTTGGCTTCTTTTCCTTGTTTGTTGCATGTACACGCATGGAGCGAGGACACTTAGGGCAAGGGCATGACCTCCTAGGCGCGAGAAAAAAGGGTAAAGATGCAAGCCCAAAAAGGCAATGTTCAGTAGATTAGAGGCCTAGCCTTCCCGAGTGTTTATGTCCTATCTCCCTCATTTAGCCTCTTCTTTAGAGCGTGTATTAAGGTCCTCCTCCATGTACCCCTTTTACTTTTCCTGCTCTTTGCTTGGGCCGCATTCTTTGGGTATGGCAATGTCTGTTTTATATTTCATGTACCTTGCTGGGCCATACCCTTGGAACATTGGCAATATCTGATTTACTTTCCCACTCTATGTGGTTGCATTGTGCATGATGTATGTATATCTATATTTGCTTGTATATGGGTGATTGTGCACTTTGTATGATGGACTTTCGTGGCTACGTGAGTGACCCTCTCTAGTCATGAGAGCTCTCGACTTTGTAGTGTGGGTATGTGCTCAAGGCGATTGCCGTAGGTGCATATTCATGCTATATTATGTGCATGATCATCGCAGTGTGATTGTCCTGATCCATGTCACCTAGTGACATTGGTTCCCCCATGTATGCGACACACATCAGGATGCTTGATACTTTAAAGGGCTTCAGCTCATCTCCGTACGAGCATGTCGATACGTGTCATATACACAGTCGAGAAACCGTGCCGGTGCGCCATAGCTCACCAAACACGAAACTCTGCTGAATTTTCACAGTGAAAATGAGACACCCTGTTGCCATATTCTCAAAGTGAAATCTTGGTGAGAATAGCGTTTTGTGTTCTATGATGCACCTGAGGTGAAGTGTTGTTGGATTTCTACCACGAAAATAAGGCGAAATGCTGCCGAATTTTCGTCGTGGAAATTTGGCTTCGATTCCAAACGCATTGAGAAAGCATCGATTGGGACCAAACCCATTCCAAAATCAAACCTCAAAGCCCAACACGTTTAAAGCCCCGTAAGCTAAAGCCAATAGCTTGTTTTCAATTGCCAATGTCTAAAAATTATGGTTTTACCAAAACAAAGGACTGTCCTTAGATAGGCATTGTGGGGTGCCTAACACCTTCCTTACACGTAACCAGACTTCCGAACACAAGAATCAATATTTTTTATCCATCCATATTAGATTAGGAAAAAAGACCTTTTTTCTTAGCCTAGGATCGATAATAAAATCAAATAGAGTCAGGTGATCAATCACACCTTAGAAAAACCCAATGATTGGTGGCGACTTCACTTACCCTTAGTAATTCCTTAAAAATTGACTCAGATTCCAGTCACGCACCTAAAGGTAACAACCCTCCTTCACACGAGCACTTGTAAAGGCCCCCGGAGGAAGCCCTCCGCGTGAGCGTCGCCGCGATAGGTGGTTGAGCAGACACGAGGTGTCGATAGACTGACGACTCCACTGGGGACACTTAGAGAGTTTATCCTGTAGAGCTTTTGATAAAACCCTAATCTTTGGACATTGGCTTTCAAAAACATTGAAATTGGCATTAGCCTCGTAAACTATTTTGAAAACTTAAATATATTTTCCAAAATGTTTTTCAAAATGGTTTTCCAAAAAACCAGCTTTGAAGTATCTTCGTATGTGAAGCTTTCCTGCTTTCCTAAGCATGCTTTACAACTTTCCTTCACATGTATGAACCTAGGGTAGTAGATTTAATTTCTGCTACACCTTTATCTATTCATATATCTGTTCTGCATGGAAAGTCTTTCCCCTTCCATTTCCAAATGCATGACATCACCCCTCATATTGAATCGAACCCGGACTCAGCATTGAAGGCTAATGCTGGATGCATATACCTTAGATAGTTATTGGATGCTGAATTGTAGGCTTTTCCTGGGTCCATGGGTGGACAGGATTATGCTGAAAAGGCCCCCTTGGTCCGCTTTGTCCCACAACTTCTATGAAGGGAAGGATTAGATGATTGAGGTACCCCCTAGGAATAGGACCAACTTACTAGTTAAGCTGTGTCTCATATAGTTGGCCTATGCTATGTCAAACCCGCGAGAACTAGAAAGAGCCAAGACCGAGTGAACATCCAAGCCTGGGGTAGGATATCCTTGTAGGATTTTTTCTATATGAGTCAAGGGGAAAGTGTCCATTTTCATTTGCAGGTTTGCTCTTTTTGCTTGCATCAAAGAGTCATGCCCTACTCCAAGTTCTATCCGTCCTTTTTTTTTGCAGCATTTGTGATTAAATCCCTAGGGAGAAGCAACCATGTTTCTTGCACATTAGATCATACTCGGTCCTTAAGGGTTTCCAACCCCAGGGTATGCGTACATTCACTCATCTTGGACCAATCTCAATCATTAACTCAATTTTGCCTTGCACTTCACGACACATGCCATTAAAGTTTTTGATCATCATAGTGCTAGGCTTGATAAAAGACATATCCACCTTCAGGCGCTCAAGAGTGGCCATTGGGTAGACATTCAGGGCTGATCCATTGTTGATTAGCACCCTTGTGACAATCATGTCTTCACATTTGACTACAATATGAATGGCTAAGGTATGATTTCTATCTTTTGGAGGAAACTCGTCATTGAAAAAAGAGACTTTGTTGGTGGCCAACACCAATGATAAATACCCTTGAAAGAGGAGTCTGTAATACCAGTAGGAACATACGTTTCCTTCAACACCTTCAATAGAGCTTCACGATGGACCTTGGAAGATGGCAACAGGGCTAAGATAGAAATCTAAGCTGGAGATTTGTTCAACTGCTAAATCACACTATAATCGGCCTTTCAGATGGATTTTAAGAATTCCTTGGCTTCTTCAATGGTGATCCTATTCCTGACTGGCTCAGCCGTGCTTTTGCCAATTTCTTTCCTCCTATTTTATAGTTCCTCAGGTGTATAACATCGACCACTCCTAGTGAGTCCGGCTAGGCCTAAAGAGATATTAAAGCAAACCTCTTCCTTTCTAGTTCGGGTGAAAATCAAAGCCACGGGACACAATGGCTATCTTGGTATGGAAAGGACTTCAGCATACGGATGACCACGCCTTCTTGAGTCTGCAAATTTGGTGCCAAGGAGAACATCTTTGGACTGATATGACTGGGCTGGGCAGAGAAGCTTCTAAAGCTTTTGGGCTAGGAGTCCCAAAGATTCCTTGGATAGGCTTTGGCAGAATTAGAGGATCGAAACCTAGAATGGCGGGAACGACAGGGGTTCCCTTCTGGATAAATCCTAGATATGGCTCTGCGACTGCAAGTAGTGCCAAGACTGAGGAGTAAAGCCTTTAATGGCTGGCATGGTTTGTCCTTTCTTTAGAGCTGGTGCCCTTGAATCCATAGGTGATTCTGTTATCTCTTTGATAATGATCGAAGTCGGAGGAGTTGGAGGAATCCTACATAAGTGCTTTTGCAAGTATTCGTCCTAATCCTTCCTTGATCGTATTGACATAGCACTGTGGCTAGTTCCCACATGGGTACTTGGAGGGCATAGGTTGGCTGCCATGCAATCACTTCTGAGCACAGATTCTCTTTCGATTTAGATGATACCACGGTCGGCTAGACTCTGAACTTGTGCTTGGAGCATTCTACAATCAAATAGGGCATGTCAGTCCCCACTGTCATAGAATGAGCAGACTCCGTAGTAAAAACCTGGAGCTCCTATGTTCTCGAGAATGATGTGACTTTCTTGGGCTAGGGCCTGTAGCATGGCTTTCCAAGGGAATGAAGGGGATGAGAAATCAGGGATCCTCTCCTCCACTACAGAGATAGCATTCATGTTCCCTTCCTAATGAGGAGTCAAGGGGTTAGTGATGATATTCGGCTTGGCCGTGTTGTCGAATTGTACTAACTTGTTGTTGATGAGATCCTGGATTCAGTGTCTCAAATTTGTACACTCTTCTAGGGTATGTCCCTTGGCTCTAAAATGGTGTTCACATTTCTTGGATGGATCAAAACCAGGTAAAGGGGGACCATCTCTAGGTCTCGCGAATATTAGAGTCACTAGCTTCTTCTCCAATAGATAAGCATAAGACTCTGCCATGGTGTGGGCACAAGGGGGGGAGTTGCCACCTAGTTTTTGCAATGGTTTAGGAACCATATATATAGCGTCCTCTCGAGGAAGGACCTTTTGATCTTATTACTAGAGATATGGGTTTGGAGTTTAGGTACACTCTTGGGGAGGTGTTAGGCACCCAAGATCGCCTAACTCTAAATCATTGTGTCTTAACATTTTAACTTCATTAAAAATATGTTCAATACTTGTATTTCTAACTTATATACATACTAGCATACATCTAAGAATACAACATGGCATCATCATCCCAAAACACACACATATATGATAGCGAAAGGAAGCCAAACCACACACATATCTATCTATAAAGCAAAAGGAAGCCAAACCACACACATATACAAACCCTAGCATTCATCTAGCATGTGAAAACCCAATTATACATCTAAAACAAGGCAGCAACTTGATCATGGCAACAAGGTACCATGACAATCACAAAATCATATAAAGCATACAATTGGACATAAAACAAACATTCAAATGACATACATCACCAAATGCATGTTCATAACAATGCATGACTTACCTTCATTTATAATTCAGTAACACAACACCTATGGAATTAATGCAAGGACATGTGAATGAATGGCATAGCATTAAAACTAAGAAACCCTAATCTAAACATATGATAGCAAATAAACAAACAAACATGTGAAACAGAGACTTTGGAAGTGCAAGAATGCATAAAAGAAACAAAACAAGACAACATGTGAAGGCAGAAGCAAAACAAACAAATAAAAATTAGGATTTCTGGACAGCAGCTCACACATGCAAGAATAGGCCTACGTACGCATAATCAAGCCTGCGTGCGCAAGCAAGATTATGCGTATGCAAGTCCTTGCCTAGACAACCTAACAACACAGAAATAGAGCAAGACTTTAAAACGGAAATTCTAACAACCTAACATGCATTTTAAGCAAACAAAAACTTAAACCTAACCTAGAAAACCATATTAAAACATATTCTAACAAGAAAACAAGACAAACAAAAGAATTAAAAGAATAAAAAGAAAGGAAAAGGAAAAAAGCAAAGTTTGAACTAATACCTCAAAGAAAAGCTCTTCAAGCTCGAATTTGACCGTCCCCCTCAGTCAAGTACCAATAAGAAAGTGATTAGCAATGTTAAACTAAAAGGATTGGGGCCAGAAAAGGTCCTAATAAATTTTTTTTTTTGGCTTGAGGGTGTTTTGTGAAAAAACCCCCCTTTTGATTCACTATTTTCTAGTGAATCTTGTATTTTTCCCATGAGATTTCTGTGTGTTTTGAAAATGTGCCATGTAAGACTTTATATAGTGGAAAAATGGGGTTTAGAACACTTCCCAAACGATGTGGGATTCAATCCAAACCTCAGCCATTTTTGCAAAAAACTTGCATTTTTCATACTTCTGAAATCCTAGCTGCGTATGCAAGAGTGTGCCTGCGTAGGCATACTTTGGCCCACGTACATAGGCCGTTGCCCACATACGTGGGCTGAGGGCCACTTTGGTCATTTTATTTCCAAAAATAGATTTTTGTTCATTTAAAAAGCTATATTTTCCTTTTTTTAACACTCCTCAAGTCAATTTGATATCTGATTAGGCTCTAAACTGGCCTTAGACTTTAGAGTTCGGGTAACATTGGGGAACGGGGGCCCGGGTCATAAGGGGTACAAAATGCGGTATCTACAGATGCCTCTATTTTGATTCGTGAGCTTTGCTAATGGAATTAGAAGAATAAGAGATAAAATATTTTGTTCCGACGTACGACTCTAACCTAACCCATGCACACGACACACATCACGCATACATGGGGCAGGGTGTAACTCCGGAGAGCTGCGTGGGATTCGTATGTCTGAAGTCCCACCTTTGTTGCTCAGGAAACAAGCAACGATAGGTTCACTATCCTAGAACTTGTTTTGCCACTTATAAGCAAATGACGAGTGACTCACTATCCTTAAGTCACTTTAAAAACAAAAAGAAAAAAAACAAAGGTATTTTTATGAGCTAACCCAACAAACAACAAAAGGATATGGTCTCTGTGGTGTCCATCTGGGGCTCTTTCCTCAAACTTCTCTGGGTGACTCGCTCCTCTTGCCTTCTTCGCTTCTTTCTCTACCTTTTCTGGTAAGGCTCTTGCCTCAAGTTGACCTTGGTCTCTTTCTCTGTCACTATCTCTACCTTTTTCTATTGTGCCAGCCTGTTTAATTTTTGGAGGATATGTGCACGAGTAGTCTTAATTGTTGGACCCACTAAGGGTGGTGACAACTCATTGAGGAGTAGGTATGTATGGGGAGGAATCTTTTGCCTCTTGCTTGTGGATGAGAAACTCGCTGAGGAGTAGTAGAAATGGACTCACTGAGGAGTAGTGTAGCTTTGTAGATATGTGATCCATTAGGGAAGAACTTCTGCTTCCTTAATGCTATGCTGAGGACTTTGAGGAAGAATCTCCTGCTTCCTTACTAGGGATGCTTTTTGGTGTACTTGATCTATTGGGGAAGAATCTTCTACTTCCTTACTGGGGATTGTTTAAGTATGCTAGGGTCCATCGGGGAAGAATCTTGTACCTCCTTTATGGGGATGATGTCTTAGATATGCTTGATCCGTTGGGGAAGAATCTTTTGCTTCCTTACTAGGATAGTGTTTTTGATTTTATGTGATTTGCCGGAAATGGTTTTGGGATGCACATGCCTTACTAGGGGGAAAGAGTCTTCTACTTCCTTTACTGCTCACTGGGGAGTCCTTGATGATTTTGTGCCCAATTGGGGCAATCTTGAGATGTTTGTTTCTTTTTTCTTTTTTGAAAGAAAAGAAAAGATTTTTTTTTTTGTTCACGACTAAACTACACGTAGTTTAGCCATCAGGTGTGTTCCCACCTTTTCATTTTTTTCTCTAACAGTTACCAACCGTTTCTTTTTCTTCTTCATTCTCTTCATCTCCCTCATATCTTCATATTCTTCATAACTCTTTTTTTTTTTTTTCCCCTCTCTACAAAACCTTCCTTTCCTCTCTTTTCCCCTTACCTTTTGATTCTCTCATTCTCTCAAACTCCCTAATTCTCTCATTTTTCTCTTGAAACTCTCTTCATCTTCTCCAATGGCACCCAAGGCCAAGAAGTCCTTCTACATCCTTTCCTCTAAATGCATTTCTCTCAACCATTGGAGTGCGGCAGTGAGATTGATGGGGCCTCCACCATTGACATACCGGCCAGAGAATCACTTTCCCATGGCTGAATCTGTAAGTTTTTCAACTTTTCTCATTTTTCAAGTTTCTCCTTGATCCTCCATTTTGATGTGTTTTTGGGCATGTAAATGCTTGGGTTTTGTTGTGGAATGGGTTTAGATGAAAACTTGACACATTACGAGGGGTAGGAACATGTTTAGGAATGATTTGGGGTGATATATGCTGGAAAATGTCAAAGGACTGTTCCTATTTGTGCTCTTGCGTGCGTGGGCTTGAGCCTGCATACATAGCTTGAATTCATGCGTACACAGATCTGTTCTTACGTACGCATGTCTGTTCTTGAGACTCTGTGTACCTGAGAATGGGCCTGCGTACATGGGGTCTTGTCTGCGTACGTGACTTTGACTCACGTACGTGAGATGCCTGGCAGAGGCCTTGCTCTGCCCCTTTTCACTTCTATATGCAATCCTAACATCCCTTTTTGTCATTTTTGTATTTGAACATCACTACATCCTTCTTTTTATCTTTATTCTTGCATCGAAAACACCATTTCTCATCATTTTTGCTTGAATCAAGAATCTAATGTCATCTTCTTCTTTTGTAGTCCTCATCCCCTTATGCTGGTAGGAGAAACACCAATAAGGTGGTGGAGTGGTACAACCTTCTCATCCTTGAAACCAGGGCCTTTATAAGGGAAGCAAGCTTCAAGCATATCATTGGTCTTCTTCCGAAAAGGTCCGCAAGTGCTACCTTTGATCCAAGAGGAAAGACGAAGCCAAGATGGTTTAGGCCTTTATTGTCAAGAAGATCATGTTAGGAGGTGTTAAGAGAATTATAGATTTAGATGGGGAAGAAATGCTTTGCCCAATCAACAGGGATAGACTTTGAAGATACAACATTTGAAAAAAAGAAGGAAAAAGCTTGCTAGGTTGAAAACCAAAAAGGGCAACCTAGGAAAAAATTAAGGCAAAAGGACCCTGCTAGGTTGAAAACTCGAAAGGGCGATCTAGGCAAAAGATAGGGGCAAAGACCATGGGCATGGCAAAAATTCCTCAAAGGACATCATGGGAAAAAATTACATGGCATGGAAAAAAGAAAAAAAAAATGACAATAAGCAAATATAATAAATTGGTGTTTCTCTCATTGCTCAAGTTAAAAGATGATAAGTTGTTTCTATAGGGGATTTGGAACATTCCAATCCTTTATTAAATTAATAAGAAAAGACATGAGAATCATAAGTGCAGAAAAGTAAAATTTGGGGCATATCAAGGTGGTTGGTCAGTCTTTCTTTTGATTGGACTTTTGTAAGCTTTCTCAGCTATGTGAACCCACTTTATGACAGCTTCCAAGTCATTTCTTATCTCTTGAAGTTGGATGAAACAATTGAAGCTTCTCATATGGCCACATTTGGGAGAGGTAAAAAGGAAGGAGAGAAGGCGTGAGTGGAAGGAAAAGAACGAGAGAGAGAGAAAAAAAAAGAGTTCAAAGATGATACATGGAGCCTCGATGGGCAGTGTCGACGCCTCACGGCTGCTCGACCACCCATCGCAGCGACGCTTGCGCGTCTCTACTCCCTTCGGTGGAGGAAGGATATGGAGGTGTGTCATACCTCGGGTGGGTGACTAGAATATGAGTTGATTTTATGGAAATAACCAAGGATAAGTGAAGTTGCCACCAATTATTGGGTTTTTTCTAAGGTGTGATTGGTCACCAGACTCTATTAGATTTTATTACCGATCTTAGGTTGAGAAAAAAAGGGCATTTTTCCTAATCTAGTGTGGATGGGCAAAAAACCTTGATTCTTAGTTCAAAGTCTAGTTACGTGTGGGGAAGGTGTTAGGCACCCCATAATGCCTGTCGTAGACAGTCCTTTGTTTTAGTAAAATCGTAATTTAAGGACATTGGCAATTGAAAATAAGCTATTGGCATTAGCTTTCGGGGCTTTAAATGTTGGGTTTTGAGGTTTGGTTTCGAAATGGGTGTGGTCTTGATGGATGCTTTCCAGGTGTGTTTGGAATTGTTGCCAAATTTCCACGGCAAAAATCCAGACATTTCGCTTTATTTTCGAGGTGGAAATCCGTAGCGCTTCACCTCAGATGCGTCATAGCACATAAAAAACTATTATCACCAAGCTTTTGACATGAGAATATGGCAATGGGGATGCCCCATTTCATGGCAAAAATCCAGTAGAATTTCGCATTTGGTGTGTATGGTGCATTGGCAGGGTTTTGCGTCTGTGTATACGGCATGTATCGACATGCTTACTGTGAAGAGCCAAAGCCCTACAAAGTATCAAGCGTGTTGATGCATGTCGCATACATAGGGAAACCAATGTCACTTGGTGACATGGATCAAGACAATCACACGTGATTATCGTGCACACAATATAGCATGAATATGCACCTATGGCAATCGCCTTAAGCACAAACCTATACTACAAGGTCAAGAGCTCTCATGACTAAGAGAAGCACTCATAGCCACAAGAGTCCATCATACAAAGTGCACAATCATCCATATACAAGCAAATATACATCATCATGCACAATGCAACCACAAGAGCGGGAAAGTAAATCAACATTGCCAACGTTCCAAGGGTATGGCCTAACAAGGTACTGGAAATGTAAAACTGACTTTGCCATATCTAGGGAACGCGGCCCAAGTAAAGTGCAGGAAAAATAAAAGGGGGTACATGGAGGGGGAACCCTAATACATGCTTTAGAGAAGAGGCTTAAAGAGAGAGAAAGAGAAGACCGCTCTTGAGGGGCTAGGCCCCCTATTCTATGAACATTGCCCTTTGTGGGCTTGCATCCTTTTGCTTGCATCCTTGCCCTTTTTGCTTGTGCCTAGGAGGTTGCACCCTTTCTCCAAATGTTCATACTCCATGCATGTATATGCAATGAAAAAAGAAACAAGTGAGCAGACAAGCAAAGAAACAAACAGAAAAGCATGCTAAAGACAAGCAAGGAAAACACGCCAAATGGGGGCAAACAAACATGTGAAGCACATGAAGGTAAATAAACATGTTATCCAACAAAAGAGGGTGTCCTAGGAGGACAAACGTAGGTTTGGATCGAGTGTCCATAGTTCCATTGGATTGGAGTACAGACGACACATAGACTCATGCATGAACATGTAGGCAATCGTGTAAAGATGCAAAGAAGCAAAGAAGCGAAACAGGTGGCGCAAAGCAAGCAAGGCGAGCATATCAACATCATACAAAATGGAGAAAGGCGTGAATCAAACACACCAACACCACGAAGTGTATCTCACAAGTGGCGACACCCAATCAATCCCTAGGAGGGGTGGGTGACCATACAAGCACAAGCCCATGAGGGCACAAAGCATGGCAAAACCCAATCTAGAGAGGCTAACATGGAGATAAAGTATGAAGCAAGCAAGCAAACAAAGATATAAAAAAATGATCCAAACCCTTTAATATAGGCCTAGGTGTATGGGTGTAGGCCTAGACCATGGGATCTAGATCTACACCCCACCAATAAGGGCCAAAACACAAGAAAGAGAGATATCAAGGGACAAAAAGGGCTAAAGTAGCACATGGCATAGCAACCAACGTAGATCTGAGCACACAAGCATGTCATGGAGCACATAAACATATACATCTAAGTGTAGGAACATAGATCTAAACACTAACATGTAGATCTAAGCATAAACATGGCAAGGAGCCTAAAATCATGTGGATCAAAGCACAAATATTAAATTTAGACATATCCTAACCCAAGAAGGCTAGGCCAACAACATCAAAGTGATAAATCATGGCATAAGCAAGGAAACATGCTAGAAAAATTATAAAGACAAGCTAGGAAGCAAGAACATGCTAGGAAAAGTAATAAAGCATTTTATCAAGCAATATAAAGCTAGGAAAAGATGTAAAAAAAAAAAGGGTGTGGATTGTAGCTAAAAAGCTACATCCACACCCCTAAACCTCAAATACAAGGTATAGAACCAAGGAGAGGAAGATTGGGTGTAAGAACACTAACTTGATGATTATAGAGAAAAGATGAAAATCTAAGGTGTTTGAGGGTGTTTTGATGTGTTTGGGAGAGAAATTAGAGAGAGAATCTACCTAAAAACTGCCCAGAACTTCTCTTTTGCATAATGAGGGGTTTGGGGTCATTTATACTGAAAAAATGACCCTTCAGCATCTAGCGCACCTTGTAGGGCCGCTGGCCGTTGCCACCCTACTAACGTCAGCAATTTTGGCATATTCCTAGTTCAAATTTGGACACATATTTGAAGGTCTTCTTGGACTTGTATTGAGTTGATCTTGGTCCCTAGAAAGCTCTAGATGTCTAGTTTCTAGAACATTAAAGAAATTGAAAATTCAATGGTCAGATCAAAAGTTATGGCCTTAGAAGCATGCTGACGCACTTTTCACGATTTTCTAGATATCTCAATTTTTTAACTTCGATTTTGGCCATGAATAGTCGTTGGAAAGGAATTTGATAATCTTCATAATGGCGTTGGTCCTAAGCTATTCAGACAATCGAATCAAAATTATGGTTTTTGGTGCCATCGAGAATCAACCTCGGGTCAAACTTGGTCAAAGTTGACGAAAAA
>JAFHAW010000138.1:37500-184029 GCA_019022515.1 Quercus aquifolioides | reverse complement strand
TTTCCTGGGTGATCATATCATTGTGTCTTTTATTATTCCGCTGCATTATTATTTTGATATGATTGTATGATTGCTTTAACCTAAAATTGCATAATTTGACTAAGTAACAACTTGGCTAATTAATCTAGGCTACGTAATCTGTTTGTGTTTAGGGGTCTAAATTTCCATCAAGTGGTATCAGAGCGGGTAGCTCTTTGTTTGAGATTTTTTTTTCTCTGAGCTGATCCTGACCCCTGTTGTCATGGAGCATGGACACTCTCTGTTTGTTCCTCCTCACTTTGATGGGAACAACTATGCTTATTGGAAAGTAAGGATGAAAGCATTCCTGAAATCCATTGATGAAAGGGTTTGGAATTCCGTTGAATACGGATGGGAGAAGCCCACTACTCCTGTGAGTGAGTGGCAAACTTCTGAAAAAGAAGCAGCAGGCTTCAATAGCAAAGCTATGAATGCATCTTCAATGCTGTTTCTATGGAGGAATTTAAGAGGATCTCTAATGTTGAGGTTGCTCATATTGCTTGGAAAATCCTCCAAACTGTGCATGAAGGCACAAAGGCAGTTAAGATAAACAAACTGCAGCAATTAATTTCTAGGTTTGAGAGCATTAGGATGTCTGATGATGAATCCTTTGATGAATTTTTATGCCAAACTGAATGATATTGTTAATTCTACTTTTAATTTGGGTGAAATCTTTGATCAACCTAAAATTGTTAGGAAGATTCTTAGATCTTTAACTGAAGATTTTAGACCCAAAGTGACTACCATCACTGAAAGCAAGGATGTGGATTCCATCCCTGTTGATGAGCTTGTAGGATCTCTTCAATCCTATGAGTCTGACCTACCTAAAGTGAACAAATCCAAATCAATGGCTCTTAAGTCAGTTGATGATGTTGATGGTGGTGGATTTGATGATGAGTTCTCTGCTACAGAGATTGCCTATCTTGCCAAAACTTTAAGAACTTTCTTAGGAATACCAATAGAAAGGCAAGAGGTACTTACACTGCTGAACCTATAAATTTAGGAAGAATGATCCCACTAAGATTAATAACTTTGAAAAACCTAAAGAAAAAGTTGGTCAATCTTCAAATAACTCTTTGGGTCCTTAGTGTTTTGGCTGTCAAGGGTATGGTCATGTGAAATCTGAATGTCCTATATTCTTGAGGACTAAGGGTAAAGCTATGGCTGTAACCCTTAGTGATAATGAGGTTTCTGATGATGAGTCCGGTGGTGACGAGGATGGAAACTTCATTGCTTTCACGGCTACTGCTATAGTCAATGAAAGCATCTCTGCTGAGGAGAACCCTTCTGATGGGGAACTCTCTGAAGATGCAGATCTTCAAGAGGCCTACAACAAACTTTGCAAAGTTGCTGCAAAGGATGCTATGAAAGTTGAACTTGGCCTAAAGAAAATTGATTCTCTTGAGCTTGAAAAGAAAAATTTGCTTGTTAAACTGTTTGATGCTAATGAGCTTTTGAATAATGTTAAATCTGAGAACATGCTTTTGCTTGATAAAGTTAGAACTTTGGAACATGATTTATCTATTGCTAGATTTGCTAGTTCTAAACTTGATCACATGTTGAATGTTCAAAAGTATCCTTCTGATAAATCTGGTTTAGGATATGTTGAAAGCATCTTTGATTCTGCACCACATTCCACGAATTTTGTTCTTGCATCTTCTTCTGAACCTTCTGTGAGTGAGGCTGTGAGTGAAACTATCAAACCGTCTGTGAGTGAGGTAGTTAAACCTGTAAAAGTTTCACCACCTAAGAAGATTATGGTAGACTTAAGAGAATCTAAACCTAAGGAGCCTACCAAATCTAAGGACAAGATGCATGGTAAACCTGCTTGGGTTTGTCATTATTGTGGTAAGTCTGGACACATTCGTCCTAACTGTTACAAGTTTCAAGCTGATAAGAGAGCAAATAAACCAAAAGTGCCTGTGCCTTAAGCACAAGATCCTATGGCACTAATTGGTGAATTGGTAAAGGTGTTAAACCTTTATTCCACTCCTAGAGTTGGGAATCACTCGAATGTGAATAAGAACTCCAATGCTCGTGGTGCATCTAAAAAGTTTTGGATGCAAAAGACTCGAACTAACTGAGTCTTCTGACATGGTCCTTGTGCTTCATTGCTCTATTCTTTTGTGACCATTGTTCTTGGGTTTTTGTGTTTTTTTTTATTCTAGGACTTGCATTGCATTACATTCATGCATTCATTCTAGGATTTATTTGTTTTCTCTTTATATATATATATAAAAAGGGAAAAGGAGAAAGCAAAAATTATGTTTGACACTATTTTTCTTGATTTTTGAAAAACAAGGTTGGTCTATCTTTTTACACATGTCATGTCTTGTGTACCTTGTTTAACTTTGATAAACTTATTCATTGCACTTGACTAGTTGAAACTTTGTAGTGCATGTTGTATGGGAAAGATGTGTGTGGTTTTTAATCACTTTGTCTTAATCATGAAGTCATATGTTATTTGACTGTCGGACTTGATCCTTTTGAGAAAGACATAAATAACTATCTCACCACTGTTCACTAGCCAATCATGAACACCTTAGTGCATATCATAAGATTTTGTGCTCGAGAAAGTGTAGCACATGCACAAAAAAACACATAAGGTGTAGCCTCAATTTAATTAAAACTGGTGTGTACTATTCGGCTTGATGCCAATTTACTTAATTCAAATCGGTGTGTACTATTAGGCTGAATGCCAATTCATACAAATAAGAGGCAAAAATGCAAGAAACTTACATGATTGCAAGTTTTTGTTCTAGGAGATGTGGGAGTTATAGGATGTAACTCTTTAGGTGATAGTCTCTTTTAAATTCTATGTGATGAATTGTGTAGACTTTGTGTTTGATTGCTATTCACATATCACCTCACATGTATCTCAAGTTTTTTGCTAGTATCACACACTACACAAGTTACTCTTTGTTAAACACTGTACATGCTAGTGTGTGTGTTTTTGGTCTGACCAACCAAGTTTGAAAATATCTCGAGATTTGTGCACAACATATTTGTTGCTTGAGAAAATTCAATGGGAGAATGATTGAAACTTGTTTTTGAGAAAATTGGGTTTAAAATTTTGGGTTTTTGAAAAATCATTCCATCTCATACTCATGCATTTTGTTTCTGTAATTTAATGCTTTGAGGAGTTATTTTCAAAATCTGGTTTGTGCTTTTCAAAATTGTGATTTTTCTCAAAATTTAGTGAGCCTCTGCCCATTGCAATCGATCCAATCTGATTTTCGATCAATCGAAAAAGTGCTTTCATTTGTCTCAAAATGACTGTGTGTTTCGATCAATCGAATCTGATTTTCGATCAATCGAAAAAGTGCTTTAATTTGTCTTAAAATGACTGTTTGTTTCGATCGATCGAATGTAATTTTCGATCGATCGAATATCGTGGAGAAGCTTTTTTAAAAGAACAGATCTGACTTTTTCAAACACTTTTCAAAATCTTTTTCAAACTTTTTCTTTCTCTCTCCGACGAGGCAAGCTCAATAGTTCCAATTTTTGTCGTTTTCCTCCGAAGTTTTTGCAAAGAATCTCTTTCCTTAAGCCGGTAAGACTCTTTTGCCCTTCCTTTTGATTTTATTTCATGATTTCATGCATAAATCCATGCATTTAGGGGCGATTTTTCGGACTTTACAATTTTGGGATTTTCTATTGATTCAAGTCATATTTTATGCAATTGATCATTGGGTTTTTGTGGGGACACATCATAAACATGATTCTTACCTGTTAATTTGATCAATTTTGTGTTTGGTGAAAAATTGAAAATTCTAGGGTTTCTAATTAATCCGATTTGGGGCTTTTGTTAAATTGGGTAGAATTTGATGAAATTGGCTTGTTGTGTTGTTGTAATTAAGCATTATAATCTATGTGATGTGTTTTGTAATGCTCAATTCATCAATTTGTTAAAAAATTTCAACAAGTGGTTTTCAATTTTTGGGATTTTTGATAGAAATTCCCTGTTCAAGCCAATTTTGTCAATTTAATCTCAATTGAACTTATTTGTTTACTGCATTAGTACATGCATCATGGCATTGTATTTGTTCATGCATCATATAGATTTTCATTCTATTGATTTTTGTGCTAACTTGCAGTCTGCCCTTGGTTTTGTTTTTTTTCTTGTGTTTTTTTTTGGTTTTCTTTTTGTGTCTCTGTCCTTTCCTTAGCATCATGCCTAGGAAAACTAGAGCCCGTAGGACTATTCCCTCCTCTTCTCCGTCCCCTCCTTCCTTTGACCGTGAGAAGTTTCCGAGTGAGAAAAACCAAGAGATTTTTGAGAAGCTTAACATTAGGAGAAAGATATGGGCTGAGCGTTCTGTGTTGTTAGATGAACTTGATCCTGCCATTAGGGCAAATTTTGAGCGTTGGGGCTGGTTACCCTTGGTGATGTTCTGATCCTCCTCCACCTTCTGCCTTGATTAGAGAGTTCTTTTCGAACATCTCTATCCGCATCTATGATTCCAACACTTTAGTAAAGAGTTGGATATGAGGCATAGAGTACACCATTACTCCTCAAGTAGTGGCTGATACTCTAGGGGTACCATTGGTCCAGCATCTTGTCTATCCATATGATGAGTCTCCTGAGCTGAGCGATGTTTTGTCGTACATCACTGGGACTACTGTCTAGTGGGGTTCTGATCCTCGGATCACTTCTGCTGAGCTCTCCGGGTTGCACTATCTGTTCTTTAGGATAGCGTGTCATTCTATCTGGCCCATTTCCCATGTTCACACCAATTCCTCTTAAGAGGTGTGTATTTTTGTACGCCTTGGTTACAGATGCTCCTATTAGTTTTCCCCCATCTTTTTCTTCGTTCTTTGAACGATGTTTATAGGAGTTCATCTACTGCTCATGCTCTTGTACATCCTATTTTCATTCATAGGATTCTTCTTTATCTTGATCTTAGTGGCTTTCCTTCCTCTGAGCCCGTTCATGTGATAGCTCCCATAGGTGCGTCTTTTCTTAGACAGAGGGCCGCTCATCTTCGAGCTGGTTCTAAACACCCTAGGTCTGAGCTGTCTAGTAGCGCACCTCCTCCTCCTTCTTCTTCTACAGGTCTTGCTGGTGAGGATGTTCCTGATCCAGTTGGTGATGATGCTGCTGCTGCTGATGTTCCTCCACCTCCTTCGGCCGACTTCGATGTTCGTCGTACTTTGGAGACTGTCATGACCGTTCAGGCGGCTCATGGTCAGATTTTGGTGGACTTGCTGGATGAGATTCGTGCTCTCCGAGCCGATTTTGCGCGTCTTCATTCATCCTCACCACCTCCTTTTGATGGCGACTTGTGATTGCCCTTTGGCATTCCGTCACAAAAAGGGGGGAGTGGAGTTTTGACTTATAGAGGAGTTTTTGTTGTTAGGGGAGACTTTTTGAGACTTTTTGTTTCTTTTTGTTTTGAGGAGCTTGTGGAGTTTTTAGATTGTATCTAGGTGCTTCACTTTGTATATCATTTTTGGGGATATTCATGTTAGGGGGAGTAACATTGTTTGATATACATGTTATTTTTATTGATTCTTGTTGCTTTGTGATTCACTGCATATTGATTTATATTTATGAGTTGTTCATTCATATATGTCTTTATTTTGTGTTGTGTGAATCTTACAAGAATGTTATACTTGTTGTTTTACTCCTTTCTGTCACACATGCATTTATGCGTTTGTTGAGTATTTCAGGAATATACAGGTTGATTCAACTAAGTTGCTGTCTACACTTGCAACTGATGGATAGTAGTTAGGCTGAATTTGATTTTATGAGCATTATCTTTGTAAAAGGCTTTTTACTTGTAAAACTTTGAGCTTTTAATTAGAGTTTTGTCACGGATTCCAAAGGGGGAGTTTGTTAGGTTCTAAGGTCTTAGGATTTTATGTATTTAGAACTCTAATTTGTAATGTTGGCAAACCATGATCAAAATAATGTATTTAGTCTTGTTTAGGCTTGCTCAAAGTTGGTTTATTGTTGTAAAGTTGGAATCGATTGGCTGCAGAAGTACTTGGGACTTTCGGCCTGGCTCAATCGATCGAAGAATAGACTCGATCGATCGAAAATCGCACAGGTTGATTTTTCTGCAGAATTTCCAACTCAGCCCTACTTCATTAAACGTTTAGGGTTTTATGTTTTTACCCTAGGTATATAAACTAAACCCTAGCCACGTTTTTTAGGGTTGTCCATATTGTTTTGTTGCTTATACATTGCTGTTTTGTGTGAATCTCGTGTGAGATCTTTGAGGAATCTTCCTTTACACAAAACTTAGGGTTTTCAAGGTAGAGATGATTTCAACATCTTGAAGATCATTACAGTTGCAACCATTGGAACTTAAAAGAAAAACAAGCGGGGAGCTTGTAGCTGATTGAGGAATTCAAGAAAGAAGGAGTCCGTGGATTCGGAGCTTGCATGTGGTCGTATCAGTAAGTTCTACTGGTGGGTAGCATTAGGAAGTCGAGCGGGAGCTTGTAGTCCTTTTGTAAGAACTTCAATTCTTTCATAGTGAATTCTGGTTTGCCTTGAGGATCGGTGGGTCAAATCCTCCCCAGGTTTTTACCGTATGGTTTCCTGGGTGATCATATCATTGTGTCTTTTATTATTCCCCTGCATTATTATTTTGATATGATTGTATGATTGCTTTAACCTAGAATTGCATAATTTGACTAAGTAACAACTTGGCTAATTAATCTAGGCTACGTAATCTGGTTGTGTTTAGGGGTCTAAATTTCCATCACATTCTCTCTAAAATTAGGAGGAATGAGAGGGAATGAAATCAGATTTAACGAATTTTTTACTAAAACTCCCAAAATACCCCTATATAATATATATTGAACCCTTTATTTTAAAATAGAGGTCTAATAGTAACATTGTCATAAAATGATTCAATTCATTCCCTCTATGTTACTTTCAAACAACATTACTTACAATCCATTCATTTTCATTCATTTATTTTAAAACATCCAATTAAGGTTATTTAATTTCATTCAATTCATTTCTTTTCCATTCTTCTCCCTTGCTTAAATACAGTCTATTCCATTCCCTTATGATCATTCAATTTCATTCCCCTGTGAACTCCCAAACGAAGTCTAATTGAAGGATAATGTAACGCAACCCCAGCCCCAATGTACCCTTGAATTTTTATGTTCAATTGAAAGATTATGGTTATTATGGCTAGCTAGTTTTGAATTTCTAAGTCAATATAATTTTTACAACTGCTAAGGTGACATGTTGAAATTTGTTTTGTTGGAAGTGTACTTAAGTGTATTTGTACTTAAAAAAAGTGAGAAAAAGTAAGAAAATTTTTGAAATTTTAAAAACTTGTACATTTTTTTTAGAAAGATAAAAAAAAAAAAACAAAAAACTAGCTTATAAATTGTACCAAATACACACTTTTAACCTATAAATTTTGTAAAGACTGGTGCGCTTCTTTTTTTAACAATTGTTTACATAATTTGTTATAATAAATTTTTGTTTTTATTTTTTTAAATTTAAGGGAGTGGTGTTTGAACATATCCACTTCCTTTTTGTGAGGTATCCCAAAAATATATATATATTTTTTTGAATAAGGTATCCCGAAAATCTTATTGATAGTTAATGTCGATGATGAAATTTTAGATCTTAGTTTATTGCACCTCCTTCAAATTAATTGAGTTTACTTGTCAAATATCACTGACGAAATGAGACAATATGATTATTGCTTGGGTTTTTTTTTTTTTTTTTTGAGAAGGATTGCTTGGGTTTGTTAGTCACACACTCTCACCACATTTTCTCTTTTTAATATGGGAAATCAATTAGTCACTCACCGCAACATATCATATAAATAATGTGTGTCGGTAGCATTACTCAATCAATCAATATCATATATCATATACTATATATAATAGCAGAAGCTGAGAGAAAGTAGACCCTGCAATTAAGGAGGTTTTGACACATATAAATAAAAAAGCGATACGGTATGTTGTTTGACCATGCTAAAACACCGTTTAAAAGCCTCTTTATAAATAAAAAAAATTAACCGGCTACAATACTATGCACACAGTGATAGAAATAGAGAGAGAGAGATGCGATGAGGCCTTGGGACACGAGAAAGAAACAGAAAGAGGCAGAAAGAAAAGGAGAACCAAGATAGAACGATAGAGAAAGAACTTTGGTCTGTCATAGATGGTGGAAAGAGAAAAATCTGAGAAGAAAGTCGCTTTGCCACCATCAGACCACCATACCCTCCACCGGTCTGGTCTCTTTTTTTTTGTACCGAAGGTTAGCGTACTCCCTTCCTCTTCAAATACTATTTTTGTAGTTTGAAAGATTGAAACTCCTCACCATTGCTTATCCTATTCGAATTAGAATCTTAAATCTTCAATATTTCTGTGTTTTTGAATTCAAAACCGGCAGTTGCCCTTGATTTACTGTGGTTAAAAGTCAAAATTCACCTTGGATTATTTAAAATCTGAATATATTAGGCGAACAACTTAATTTTTAATATGCAATTTGTTTGATAAAATTACTGTTGAGGGTCATTTCTTCGAAGTAGACAAGGTAGCCCAACCCAGCAACGCGGGCAGCAGACCAAGTAAAAATAAAAACCATTGGGCCCAAGCGGCAGGAACAATGGATCACAGGCCCATCGATACAAATGGATGGGTCTTGAGGAAGTAAGTGGACCTAAAAAGGCCCGGAAAGAGAGAAAATGGCACCCATGGGCAAGTATGTGTTGTAAAAAATGAGAGAATGGGCTGCGGCAGGCCCAAAGTAAAGTAAGCAAAGTAAGTAGGGGATAATGGCAAGCCCATGTACCCCAAAGATGAGAATGAGGAAATTGGGCCGGGGAAGCCCAATTGAGTTAGTAAAAGCCCATGGGATGCGGAGTAATGAACGGACCAAGGATGTCCAAAGAAACGGGCCGGAGAGGCCCAAGGAAAAAAAAAGGGCATGAAAGCCCATATGCAAGGACACCAGTGGCCACCATTGATTGGGCCACTGGGGGAAAGAATTGGAATGGCAGGCCTAAGAAAAGGCCCAGTAGGAAAAAATCACCGCGGCAGGAAAAGCCACGCCGAAAAGAAAGCAAAGGCATTTAAACGGATTGGGCTGAAAAGAAAACAAAGCCCAAACACTGGGTAAAAGCCCAGATCCTGAGGAGCGGGAAATCAGAATAGCAACCTGTGAAAAGCCAGAAACGGGCGGCAGGCAAGAAAAGTCTTCACTCCACGGCAAATGCATGAACAGCAGGCAGGATTCAGACGCAAACACGCGCAAGGCCCAGGCACCACCAGCCTGTACCCAGCCAATACAGGACATGGTGAGGTCATGGGTCAGAGGTAAGAGGGCACGGTTTGGAGGTGGGGAGAGGGGAAGGCTTATTTTAAGGTTCCTGCCCAGACTCTTTCGGGGATACGTCCTGCTGGGATGACATACCACCCGAAAGAGGCAATGCTGAGTTGGAACCAATAGGTGCATGCCACGAGGGATAGGGAGAGAGGAAGCGTCACCGCGGCAGGAATGCCGCGGCAGACTAACGGACAAAAAATGTCTGTACCCGTAGACAGGGAACCACAGACGGAACAGTAATGTCGGCAAGTACTCTCAGACCAGACAAAAACGGTTGGAGGGTAGAATAGTAAAATCCGTCCACGGCAGGCACTATAAAATGGGAGCCTCTGCCGTGAACGAAAAAAGGGGGGACGACGAGAAGTGTGAAAGGCAACACAGAAAAACAAAAAAGATACTCTGTAATACACTTAGCAAAACAGGGGAGGCATAAACCAAAAAACACTAAGGGTGGGAAATCACTAAGAAAAAGGAAAAAGAAAGAAAACCAAGGAAGGAAAGATAGAAACAAAAAGAGTGAGAGCTAGCGGCATGCACCGATAGGTTTCTTCCCTTCTCTCCCTCTTGGATCCTTGTCCTCTTCCATATTCATTTCGGGTATTGATCATTTGGGTCCACTTCCCTCAAACCCATTAACTTCACGGCAGGATTTCTTTTTTCCTCGGAAGTTAGTTGCGTTGAGAAGAGGTGTTCTTCCCATTTGGTTTTTGCCCCGCGGACGAAACCAAATTATTTCCATGTCCTTTGATTAATTTTAATAGCCATTCTCATCACTATTTTTGTTAAGTGTCATTATGGTTGTGAATTATTTTATCATTTTCCATTAAGAGAGTTATCTGGTCATTCCAGAGTGTATGTTTATGTTCATCAATAATATCTGCCTGCCGTAAGCACTTTTCTGAAACAGCTATGCCTGCCGTAAGCACTTTTTTTTCTCTCTAAAGGGCTCTGCTTGCCGTGAGCTCATCTCCTAGTCAACTCAGCCCGCGGTAAAAGCGCCCCCCTGGCAGACGAGGCACAGTTCGTGCACAAGCCCGGCCAAGTTGAATTCCATTTTGGCCCGGTCTCGACTCCCGCAACCCAGAACATTTGGGCCTACGATCACAAGAGGGCAGCCCAGCCCAACATAGCAGAAAAGGCCCCCACATTAAATTGGCGACTTCACTGGGGAGTTGAGAAACAGACGGGGACGAAAACCCACACGAACGAATGCCTCCGAAATCCAGGACTACACGCAACATGAGTGCTGTACCCTCACAAGCAGAGTCCAGGCCTACAACACCCCACCAACCACAGCCTAATCAGGCAGAGGGTGGTAACGAGATGGGGGCTGTACCCCAACCTCCGCCGAGGATCCCCACGGACAATGCCAACACCTTCATTGAAGTATTGCAGGCTTTACAGCACTCACAACAGCAAATGATGGAAGAAATTCGTCAGCTAAAGACGGATAAGACAAAGGAAAAAGGAAGCCAACATGATCCGGAGCATGGGGCGGAGGAGACACTGGTGGGTGGTGTCCCACAGAATACGGATCAACGTTTTATTACCATGGCAGAAGTGGCAGCTCTCTTGGAGCAAGAGAGAGCCAGAGGACCAAAGGAGAGGTTCTACGCCCGTAGACCCCCATACCCGCTAAGGGTGCTCGGTAAACCATACCCCGAGAGGTATGAACCGCGAGTATTCGCACAATACGACGGCAGGAAGGGAAGTGCTGTTGAGCACGTAAGCAAGTTCATTGATACACTTGGCCCTTACGCAGCAGACGAGGACTTGTGTCTTCGAGAATTTTCCAAATCATTGTGTGACCGGGCTTATACCTGGTACATTGGCTTGAAGCCAGGGTCGATCCCAACATGGGATGATATGGTAGATGTATTCTGCACCAAGTACTTTCACGGAGAGGAAACGGTGACACTTGCAACATTGCAAGCAACTAAACAAAGGAATGGTGAGGACTTGATGGAATACATCAAGAGATTTAGGGACATAGCACTCGACTGCTATGACCATTGCGAGGAAAGGACGCTGGTGGAGATGTGCATGACGAATATGATCAGGGAATACAGGGCAGTTCTAGAAAACCTTGAAATTTCCCAGTTCGCGCAGCTGCTACAAAAGGCAAGAAAAACTGCCCAGTCCGTAAAGCCAAGCACGGACAAAAGAAGTGCCCCGCAAGCCATGACCGTATCCACCGGTGAGCGGAGGAGGAAGACGGACGGGAAAGAATACGATACTCCTCCGCCAATACCATGTACCGCAAGGGAGTTGGACGTACTGCTAGACAAATGGATAGCAGATGGCATATTCAAACCTAACCAAGTTGCTAGGGAGCCCACCGAGGAAGAGAGGAGGGACCCGCGTTTTTGTCGCTTACACAACTATGTCCAACATGCCACCGCAGAATGCTGGGCACTCCGCAGACTAGTGCACCGCAGGATAAAAGAAGGAACTCTAGAGCTGACCCAGCAGGAGGTCCAGAGAAACCCACTCCCGAATCACAAAGGGAAGGGTGTAGCGGCAGTGGTGATCTGTGCGGATCCAGGGGATGACGAAGGAGAAAATCCGGCCTTGCCTGCCGCAGCAATTACCACTTTACAACAGAGTTCAAAATTCAAAAACTTATTTGATCAACTAGGCCTCACAACAAAAGAAAGAAAGGTAGCTACCGAGGCTCTAGTAAGCATTGCCTCCGGGGCGGGGGTGGAATGTTTATCAGCAGAGGTCCAAGATGACAGGGCTCTTTTTCAGGAGTCAACCGAAATCACCTTCAGCGACGAAGATATGGAAGTGGGGTATCCAGACCACCGGAGACCTCTCTATCTTGCGGCATCCATAAATCAAATCCCCATAAAGAGAGCCTTAATAGACACAGGCGCTTCCGTAAACCTCATCCCCTTGAGCACTCTGCAAGCAGCGGGGATTTCAGAAAGAAAGATCCAAGGGTGTCCAATGGAAGTGACAGGATTCGGTGGAAGAGGAGAGTACACTGCAGGCCATATCCAGTTGTGGTTAAAAGTGGGACCCATAGCTTCCCTAGCTCGGTTCCACGTGGTGAAAACAGAAGTCTCATACCACGTCCTTTTGGGACGACCATGGTTGCATAAGCACAGATTAATTCCATCCACCTACCACCAATGCGTGAAAGGGCGGATGAACGGCAGGATGATACGCATAGCAGCGAATCACTCACCATTTGAGCAGGCGGAAGCTCATTGGTGGAAACCATGTTCTACGATCAATGGGCTCCATCCGGGGAGAACTCAGTGTCAAGGCCGCAAGGTACCTTCGTGCCTAAATGGAGAGACATCCAGGATGATCCCGAGCCTGACCTAAGGGAATTACTAGCCAGAAAAAAGAAGAGGAAGCACGCGCCAGCCGAGGACCCAGAGGATACACCCCACTGTGTCAGGATCCGAGGTCCTGACGGCAGGATCGTGTATAAGTTATGAAGGGGCGCGGGGCCCACTGGTGAAATGCAAGAGGGCCCCACCCGGGAATGGCAACACAGGAACTTGACGTGTTGCGTGGTTCAAGAAAAGTCAGAAGAAGAAAGTAGCGAAGAAGAGAACGAGAAAGTTGCGACGGAAAAAGAGGTACAGGTTACGGCAGAAGAAGAAATGGAAGAGGTTGACTTGGGGTCTGTTTCCCAAGGGCCAAGACCTATCCTGATTAGTGCAAGTTTGGCCGAGACGGAAAAGACAGAACTGATGTTGCTCTTGAAAGAATTTAAAGATGTCTTCGCATGGGAATACAATGAAATGCCGGGGCTAGACCCTGGGCTAGTCGCGCACACGTTGAATGTAGACCCAGAGGCCAGGCCAATAGCTCAGCCTGCCAGGACGTTCCACACGGAAATAGAAGGGCAAATAATCAAAGAGGTGCAGAAACTGCTTGCTGCAGGATTCATCAAACCTATCCAACACCCGCGATGGCTGTCCAACATCGTACCCGTGAAGAAGAAGAATGGCCAGATAAGATGTTGTGTAGACTTCAGAAACCTCAACAAAGCCTGTCCGAAGGATGAGTTCCCTTTACCAAACATGGACTTACTAATAGATTCTGCGGCAGGCAACGCCATGTTCTCATTTATGGATGGGTTCAGCGGGTACAACCAAATTAGGATGGCACCAAGGGATGCAGAAAAAACCGCTTTCAGAACACCCATGGGCAACTTTTATTACACTGTAATGCCTTTTGGGTTGAAAAATGCGGGTGCCACTTATCAGAGAGCAATGACGGCCATATTTCACGACATGATGCATTGTGAACTGGAGGATTACGTAGACGACATAGTAGTAAAGTCCAGAAAGAGAGAAGAACACTTTCAAGTGTTAAGGAGGGTATTCGAAAGGTGCAGAACCTTCAAACTAAGAATGAACCCTCTCAAATGCGCATTCGGAGTATCCTCGGGGAAGTTCCTCGGCTTCTTGGTTCATAGCAGGGGGATAGACGTTGACCCAGCCAAGGCTACGGCCATTGCAACCATGAAACCTCCGGGCACGGTAAAGGAATTAAAGAGCTTCTTGGGGAAAGTCTCGTACATTCGAAGATTTATCCCCGGGTTGGCATCAATCACTGCCGCTTTCACCAAGCTGCTCAGAAAAGGGCATGATTTTGAGTGGGGGGAATTGCAGCAGGCAGCCTTCAAAAGGCTACAGCAGATCATGATGAACCTCCCCACAGTGCAAGCCCCGATTCACAAAAGGCCACTGTTGCTCTACCTGGCTGCCAACTCATATGCCATTGGAGCGATGATTGCCCAAGAAGACGTGGGCGGCACTGAGCAGCCCGTATATTATATCAGCCGCGCCTTGAAAGATGCAGAAACTCGATACCCGAGGGCGGAGAGAGCATGCTTAGCCATTGTATATGCTTCACAAAGGTTGCGCCACTATTTCTTGGCCTACGAGGTGTGGTTAATGACCAAATCCCATGCCATCAAGGCTCTGCTGCGACAACCGATCCTCTCTGGCAGGATATCCCAATGGTTGCTACAATTATCGCAATATGATTTAAAAATGGGGACGCCCCGGGCAGTAAAAAGCCAGGCTATAGCGGACTTATTAGCACAATTTCCAGGCGAGGAAGAGTTCCCGCTGGATGATGAAGTCCCCGGGGAAGTGGCCACGGCAGAAGGAGCCGAAGAGCAATGGGTAATGAAATTCGATGGGTCTTCTACCGCCCAGTCTGGAGGGGTAGGAGTAGTTCTATACCATGAAGAAGATAAAGCAGTAGCACTGTCATTTAAGCTGGAGTTCCCCTGTTCGAACAACACCGCGGAATACGAAGCCTATCTAACCGGGCTGGCCACGGCTCTGGAAATGGGAGTTAAACACTTAAGGGTGTTAGGTGATTCAAATTTGGTGGTCTGTCAGGCCAACGGGAGCTTCTCCTTGAAAGAGCCTAGTCTAGCCCCGTACAGAGCAATGGCTCAGAAAATGGAGGAAAAGTTTTCGACTTTTGAGATAGAGCATGCTCCCAGAAATGAAAATCGGTTTGCGGACGCGTTGGCCGCGCTGGGATCTCAGGTAATGTTTGAAGGAAATAGCACCCAAGTAGAGGTCAGCAAAAGGAGAGAATCGATAATTGATACGTTGAGAGAGAAATTCCAAGAGGAACAGTGCGACGAAGACTGGCGTTTGCCCATAAGGGAAGCCTTGATGAATGAAGATGATGCCGCAGGACTCAAGGTGCTAAAAGATTACGCACTAGTAAAGGGGGAGTTATACCGCAGGATGCCAGGTGGGGTCTTGGCCAGATGTGTAAGACCAGAAGAGGCCCAGAGGAAACTGAAAGAAGTACACGACAAAACTTGCGGATCCTGCGGAGAAGTCAGTCTCTACCGCAGGCTTCAAAGGGCAGGCTTTTACTGGCCAAACATGGGCAAAGATGCGGATCGAGCCCAAATTCAGTGTGGGGCTTGCCAACTTGCGGCAGACAGAGAAGAAAGTTACGTTGTGACCGCCTGCGAAGACTGGAGAAGCCCATTTATCCAATACCTGACGGAAGGTATCCTGCCGCGGAAACAGAGTGAAAAATATAAACTCAAGCGGCTGGCAACACGCTACTTCATGCACAATATGGTCCTCTTTAGAAAGGGGTATGATGGGGACCCCTTAAGGTGCCTAGGTCCTGAAGAAGCAGAGAAAATGGTGAAAGAAGTACACTCTGGAGAGTGTGGGGAACACCAAGGGAAGAAAAGACTCTACAGGTGCCTGCTGCAGATGGGTTACTACTGGCCTGCCATGAAGAAGGATACGGCAGAATTCGTAAAAAAGTGCCACAGTTGCCAGGTGCAGGCCAACTTAATTCACACCCATCCACAGAATTTGCACAGCATGGTAACACCATGGCCCTTCCACACTTGGGGGCTTGATCTGGTAGGACCGGTTAACCCACCATCACGAGGATATATATGGATATTGGTAGCTACGGAATATTTTACTAAATGGGCAGAGGCGGTGCCTCTTCGCAAAGCCACCGGAGGAGCAGTGGCAAACTTCATCAAGGAGAACATAATCGTGAGGTTCGGGGTACCCCACAGAATCATTAGTGACAATGGCACACCTTTTGTCAACAGTGAAGTAAGGAAGATGTTAGAATTCTATCAAGTTAAGCATCATCGGTCATCACCTTACTACCCTCAAGGGAATGGGCAGGCGGAGGCGACAAACAAAACCCTTATAAAAATCATAAGTAAAATGAGCCAGGAGTACACGGGAGGATGGGCAATGCACCTGCCGGACGCCCTTTGGGCTTACAGAAAATCGCCTAAGTCAGCCACAGGTTTTTCGCCTTTTTCTTTGGTCTACGGGACTGAAGTGGTGAGTCCAGCGGAGGTAATGACCCCGTCCCTGAGGGTCATGAAAATGCAAGAAAAAGGAAGAGAGGAAGAAGAGGTCTTCGCGGCAGAAAGATATGAAGACCTGGAAGGACTTGACGAAAAAAGAGAACAAGCCCAGGAACACAGCCGTAGATATCGGCAAAAGATGACTGAAGCTTACGGCAGGACGACTAGAGAACGAGTGTTTGTGGAGGGACAGCTTGTTTTAAAAGTGGCAGACTACGTTAGAAGAGGCCTGGCAGGACCATCCAAATTTGCACCAAAGTGGGAAGGGCCCCTTGTGATAAGGGAAGCATACCCGAGTGGGTACTACCGTCTGACTCAGATGGACGGCAAAGACTTAATGGACCCGATCAACGGGAAATGGCTGAAGCAGTACTATGCCTGAGGAGAAAACTTACATGATTGCCTCTTTTTCTTTCCTTTGTTATATTTCCTTTATGTTTCCTTTTACCCTACTATTTTTCAAGTGGCTGTGTCACAACATGAAATTGTAATTTTGCTTTCGGCAGGATGTAATGAAAAAGCATCAAGTATTATCATCATATGTCATAGCAAAATGTAAAGTGTAGCGTTACAAAGATGAGTTACAAGCCCTGGTCATGGCAAACTAGCCAAATAAGTATTACAACAAAATGTAATGTAATAAATAGTCATAAGCAAAAGGAAACAACGAAACAAGGAAAAGCATCAACGAAGCCCGGAAATAAGAGACTGATCTCCAAAACGATCGGATCCACCAACACTGGAAAGAAGACGCTCACGATGGCCCTCCAAGTCTGCCACCTCCTTTCTCAAAATCTCAAGACGCGAGTCAATAGCATCTACATTGGGTCGCACTCTCCTCGTGAAAACAGCCCGAGCAATCTCCCGGAGGTGATCCAAAAGGAACTCCACGGCAAAGCCTACGCTAACAAGTTCCTGCACCGCGGCCCTCCACTGCAAAATCCTCTCGGTAGAGACTGTGTCAACGAAGCTATGCTCTATTTCATTCAATACACTCCCCAACATCTTCAGGAAATGCTCCCTAACAGAACGACCAAGTCGAAAGCCCTGCATGAAGTCCCCGTGGTTGCCATAGATCATCACCAGATGAGAAGCACAGTCCCCCGGGACTCTAAAGCCGTGAAAGTCCACATAAGGAGGGCCCGAGCCCCAGAAAGCTGCAGGATCAAGATCATTGACCTCAGGTTGGTCAAAACGGGTGAAGAAGGCAGCAGCCTCGTCCTCGGGACCTGTAAGGGTAGTGGAACTACTACCCGCTTCAAACTGGAATGGGGCTATAGGAGGAGGTCCTACCAAGAAAAAAAGTGGCTCGGCATAAGATGAGGAATTAAAAAGGAAAAAGGGGAAATGAGCAAAGCCCACGGGGCGCAAAAAAAAAATATATATATATAATACAGACAAGGAAGAAAAGGAAGCTTACCAGAACCAACATGAATGGGGGCTGTGGGAAGAACTGAAGCAGGCACGGAGGGCACGGCGGAAACTGACGCCGTGAGTATGGAAGAAGCTGGTGCAGAGAATACGGCAGGAATAGGCGTGGCAGGATTAGCTACCGCAGGCGTCCCTACGCTAACCGCAATGCCTAGCCCTTCGAAAGTCTCTGTGCACAAAAGAAAATAGATGTGCAAATGAAAAAAAAAAGGAGAGAAGAGTGGGCCCCGTGAATAAAGAAAGAAAAGCAAACCCAACAAAAGAAAAAAAAAGGAGTGGGGACATACCCGTGAATCTAGCCTCGGGTGGGGCATCCTCGTCCTCGGACTCAGAAATCCTCCTCGGCAGGACAGGCCCACTATCAATGCCTTCAGGCGCATCCTTTTCCTCCTCGGACTCGGAAATATTCCTCGGCAGGATGGGCTCACTATCAATATCTTCGGGAGCATCCTCGGACTCCTCGGACGATAAATCAACATCGGATCCGCGAATGGCCGAGCCGGGAATGGAAGAAGGAGTGATTACTAAGGAAGAACCGTCCTTCGCGGCCCGAGACAGAATTGCAAAAGGATCAAAGGTAGAAAGGACGAGAGGAGCAACAGGTGAAACAGCCTCGGTCTGAGTCGTGGCAGGAAGAGCAAATCCCCGTGGAGAAACGGGCATCTCGGCTGAAGAGGGAATGGCCTTGCTAACCCCCTCAGTATGAGTACCCTCTCTGGGTACCGGTCCGGTAGGAGGGCTAGGAGCCTCGGCAGGAATCCCAGGCGTAGCAACTGGAACAATGGACAGTTGGGAAGCTTCACCGACCCCGTCAAAAAAATCTGCCGCGGGTGTGCCCATGGAGGCGGGCAGCTCCTCGGCTGAAGGACGATAGACGGAAAGGGGCTCGGGCTGACCCTGGAAAGCAAAGGAAAGAGAAATACATATGTACACGTGGTAAAGAATGAGGGAACCGACGGCTAGTCCAAACAAATGAAGGCACGTAGCAAATGAAACATATGTAAGAAAAAAAAAAATAGGAAAGAAGGAAATAGAAGAGATTACCTCGAGTTCAGGCTCGTCAAGGTCAATGGGATGAGCAGACGACGTGTCTTCCTTATGCTTAGACTGCAAAGAGAGACAGGAGGCAGTATTAAGGAAGGGAATCAGTAGGCGTAACACGGGCTCACCACAGGCAAGTTAAAATCAAGACACAAAAGACAATGTATGTAACATACCCTTCGCTCAGCAGCAGGCATGGGATGGGGGGTTGTTTTCCTCTTGCTACCCCGTGTCCTGCTAGAAGGAGCATCCGTGGGTGGCTGTGGTGCAGCAGGCTTGGGCTTACTTGCAGACTTGTGTTTGGCAGGAGTCTTCTTATTTGGTGCAGGGATGTTGATTACCTTAACTTTCTTCTCCCAACCAGGGGGAAAATCGCCCGCGAGCCAACACCAACCCTTTTTCTCCTCGTCCCACTCGAAGACAGCAGAGCGGCTCTGTTTCTCAACATAGTCTAAAACGGACCTGGAGGGCAAGAGCAACCGAGGGTTGGGAGACACTAACATACTTAGCCCGTCAGGAGGAATAAGGGAGAAGCCGCGACTGCCTGCCAACTCTTGCCCGAATGAAGTCATCACTGCCTGCCAATAGCCATGCATGGCAGGAGTGCAAAGACCTTCTCTCGACGAGCCGGGAATGGTAACTGCACTGAAGCGTGATCTCCAAAAGTCATAAGCAGTCTGCCGCAGGAAAGGCCGAACAGAAGTAGGAGATTCCATGAGATAAGATAGATCATCGGGAACATCCTGGTCCAGCCCAAACTGCCTCCTCACCCGGTTGGCAGGATAGTGAACGAACCTAATACCCTCATCAGTCAAGTAAGGCAGCCATCCAACGTTGGTAGCCGCCAAATAGGTGATCCCCACCTCATCAAAACTAGTCAAAGGAGTGGTGGTCCCAATAATATCAACAAAGGGACCCATAGCAGAATCGGCACATGTGTAACCCCTACCCAAATTTCTGTAAGCTCTCCAAGTAAAACCAGTGCCGCTATCGAAAGACTCAACAACTGAGTGACCAATGGGTTTCAGACCAGACCAACGAAAAGCTAAAGGGAAATCGGATTCGAACCTGCCGCAGAAGTCAATGATCACCCGCGGACATGCTTGGTACTTCTCTCTCGCGAAGCGAACAGGCCTACACTTCGCCAAGTATTGAGCACAACGCTCAAACAATAACTGCTGCAGGATAGTGCTGTGTACAGAAGAAGCAACTATGTGGCAGGAACCAGCCTGACTCTCATCCCTCCGCAGGATGTCCAGTTGCACATATAAATGCCCCAAAAACATGGGGGCCAGCGGCAGACTAACTCCGGTAGAAATCTTAATGGCCAAACGGAAGTACAAAGGTTTGATGGCGTAGTGGGGATGCGAACCAAAAACAAATTTACAAAGCCAAAAGGCAACAAAGGCCGCGCGGTGGGCAACAACGGAAAACTTAGAGGAAGAACTAACCCAATAGGACAACTTAGCATTCCCCGTCATCCTCTTTCTCAACTCGGCTTCAATAGCCTCTTCCTCCGGAGAAAGCTCTATGGTGGCAGGATCCACGTCACCAAGGATTGGCAAGAGCAGTTGGTTGGCCACGTCCTCAAGGGTCACGGTCAGTTCGCCGCAGGAGAAGAGGAATGTGTGGGTGGTGGCACACCACCGGCGAACCAAGTGACGGAGGTTGTAAGTGTCTCGAAAATTGGAAAGACTCCGGGACAGAACGATGGATTTCAGAACGCCGGCCTGCTGCAACAAACCCATGAAAACCGAGTCCGATAACTCTCGGTCAACCCACTCCTTCCAACCCAAGGCGGTTCCTGACCCAAACACGAAATGAATCGGCACCGGAAGAGAGACACCTTGACGGATGACCAAATCGGAAATGGAGGAAGACACCGGAGCCCAAGAAAAGTTGGGGTTTCGTCTACACATGGAGAGCCACACACGGCCTGGCGGCGGCGGCACATAATCGCCGGAAACTTCAGGAAAGAGAGGGTAAGGATTGTACCAAGGGTCGATTAGCGGCGCGCACTCGCTGTTGGGGTCGCGCGGCGCGTCTTCCTCGACGGAATGGTTGGAATCGGAGTACATAGCCTCCTCGCCTACTTCTTGTCCGGCGAGTGGTTCAGAAGCTTTCCCTTTCCCTTTGCGGTGAGAGGAAGAACTTGAGCTTTTCACCGGCGCCATTGTGCGACGGTTTGGTCTGAGCAAGAAAGAGGAAGGTGTTTGAAGAGAAGAAGGCGATGAAGGAAGAGGGACAGACACGATTCTTTGGAAAAGATGGTGTTTATGAGGGATTTTCGAAAGGTCTCTTTTCTTAAATACATGGGTAATTAATGCTGGCCTGAAGGAAGGCGACTGATCAGCCATCAGAAGAAGAATGAAATAAATGAAGCGGTAGTTGTGTCTTAGAATAACTGCCGTTCTGGGAAAATCGAAGAGTCAGCACTGTTCACCGCAGGAAAAGAAATATAAGTACACGTAAAGGGGTTCACAGTTTCAAAAAGCCCGCGAAGAAAAAGAAAGAAAGGGAACAGAAGACAGAAAAGTCTTTTATTCACATATGGACCGCAGGAACGTTCCATATGTTCAGGGGGCTAAATGTTGAGGGTCATTTCTTCGAAGTAGACAAGGGTGGCCCAACCCAGCAACGCGGGCAGCAGACCAAGTAAAAATAAAAAACCATTGGGCCCAAGCGGCAGGAACAATGGATCACAGGCCCATCAATACAAATGGATGGGTCTTGAGGAAGTAGGTGGACCTAAAAAGGCCCGGAAAGAGAGAAAATGGCACCCATGGGCAAGTATGTGTTGTAAAAAATGAGAGAATGGGCTGCGGCAGGCCCAAAGTAAAGTAAGCAAAGTAAGTAGGGGATAATGGCAAGCCCATGTACCCCAAAGATGAGAATAAGGAAATTGGGCCGGGGAAGCCCAATTGAGTTAGTAAAAGCCCATGGGATGCGGAGTAATGAACGGACCAAGGATGTCCAAAGAAACGGGCCGGAGAGGCCCAAAGGAAAAAAAAGGGCATGAAAGCCCATATGCAAGGACACCAGTGGCCACCATTGATTGGGCCACTGGGGGAAAGAATTGGAATGGCAGGCCTAAGAAAAGGCCCAGTAGGAAAAAATCACCGCGGCAGGAAAAGCCACGCCGAAAAGAAAGCAAAGGCATTTAAACGGATTGGGCTGAAAAGAAAACAAAGCCCAAACACTGGGTAAAAGCCCAGATCCTGAGGGAGCGGGAAATCAGAATAGCAACCTGTGAAAAGCCAGAAACGGGCGGCAGGCAAGAAAAGTCTTCACTCCACGGCAAATGCATGAACAGCAGGCAGGATTCAGACGCAAACACGCGCAAGGCCCAGGCACCACCAGCCTGTACCCAGCCAATACAGGACATGGTGAGGTCATGGGTCAGAGGTAAGAGGGCACGGTTTGGAGGTGGGGAGAGGGGAAGGCTTATTTTAAGGTTCCTGCCCAGACTCTTTCGGGGATACGTCCTGCTGGGATGACATACCACCCGAAAGAGGCAATGCTGAGTTGGAACCAATAGGTGCATGCCACGAGGGATAGAGAGAGAGGAAGCGTCACCGCGGCAGGAATGCCGCGGCAGACTAACGGACAAAAAATGTCTGTACCTGTAGACAGGGGAACCACAGACGGAACAGTAATGTCGGCAAGTACTCTCAGACCAGACAAAAACGGTTGGAGGGCAGAATAGTAAAATCCGTCCACGGCAGGCACTATAAAATGGGAGCCTCTGCCGTGAACGAAAGAGGAGGAGGGGGACGACGAGAAGTGTGAAAGGCAACACAGAAAAACAAAAAAAGATACTCTGTAATACACTTAGCAAAACAGGGGAGGCATAAACCAAAAAACACTAAGGGTGGGAAATCACTAAGAAAAAGGAAAAAGAAAGAAAACCAAGGAAGGAAAGATAGAAACAAAAAGAGTGAGAGCTAGCGGCATGCACCGATAGGTTTCTTCCCTTCTCTCCCTCTTGGATCCTTGTCCTCTTCCATATTCATTTCGGGTATTGATCATTTGGGTCCACTTCCCTCAAACCCATTAACTTCACGGCAGGATTTCTTTTTTCCTCGGAAGTTAGTTGCGTTGAGAAGAGGTGTTCTTCCCATTCGGTTTTTGCCCCGCGGACGAAACCAAATTATTTCCATGTCCTTTGATTAATTTTAATAGCCATTCTCATCACTATTTTTGTTAAGTGTCATTATGGTTGTGAATTATTTTATCATTTTCCATTAAGAGAGTTATCTGGTCATTCCAGAGTGTATGTTTATGTTCATCAATAATATCTGCCTGCCGTAAGCACTTTTCTGAAACAGCTATGCCTGCCGTAAGCACTTTTTTCTCTAAAGGGCTCTGCTTGCCGTGAGCTCATCTCCTAGTCAACCCAGCCCGCGGTAAAAGCGCCCCCTGGCAGACGAGGCACAGTTCGTGCACAAGCCCGGCCAAGTTGAATTCCATTTGGCCCGGTCTCGACTCCCGCAACCCAGAACATTTGGGCCTACGATCACAAGAGGGCAGCCCAGCCCAACATAGCAGAAAAGGCCCCCACAATTACTTATCGGTCTTTTGTTTTATTCTAGAATTCTTAATCAACGTTGCCAATTAATTTGTGAAAGGTTGTTTCGTACGCATCTCAAAACTCTAATATTTTTTTTTTGTTGAATATGTTTAGATTTGATTCGTTTTTGTTTTTGGTTTTTGGGTTTTCTATCAAAATGTTTGTTTCCTCAATTTTAGATATTTGCTTTTGTTTTTTTTTTTTTTTTTCCTTAAGATTACAGAAATCACTAAATCATTGAGATTAAATAAGTGTAAGATTGAAATCGTTGGGTATTTCCGTTTCTAACATTTAGTTTCCTTCTTCAATCTTATTTTAGGCTTTTCCTGCCAGAACAGCAAGCACCAGATAGAGTTCGTAAGGCATACAGTAACTGGTAAAGTTATTTTTTTTTTTTCTTTTCGTTTTCAAATATGGGGATTGAATTTCTTGATTAGATTGGTTTAGATTTAGTTATAGCTAGATTTGGTTTTGAGTTAGGCTTCCATTAGGATGCCTTTGATCGGTAATTTGGCCGGTTGTTTATTTTTTACATTTTAAATTATTTTTGCGTTAGTTCTGGCTTGAATTGGATTGGATTGGTTTTGAGTAATAATCTAATATCTAATACTATATATAATAGCGGAAGCTTTTACCAGGTGTTGACACGTAAGGCAAAATGACCCCCTTAAAATGCTGACACGTGTTAAGTAAATTCTTTAAAATCTCGCTCGGTGCGATGGAGAGGCTCACTTTCACACCCACCAACTTATCCAAAAAAAAAAGAAAAAGAAAACGCAAGAAGACACCAGCCGCTTATCCACAAAAACAAAAAACGCAAACCCTAAAACCCAAACTGTATTTCCCGATCAAAATTCAAACTCACTCTAACTGGCGATTCTTCGCTGCAATACGGAGAAAGAAACAGAGAAAGAGGAATCAGACCACCGGAACCACAAGCACATAGAAAGAAAAATCAATGCCCATCAACACCAGTAAATTTTTTTAGATTTGGGTATGAAATTTTACTTTTAATTTAGTTTTCCTGTTGGGTAGGTTTAGATTTGATTTGTTTTTGTTTTGGGTTTTTAAAACACAAAATGATTGAGATTGAGAGGGATACAGAGATAGTGTTCGTGAATGTTGCTGCCACCAGCGTCAGTTCGGCTTCCTACCATCGTCAGTAGCCTTGCCATAGAAGAAAAATCTATGGACCATCAACACCATAAGGCCATATACACACCATCATCAGATTATCGGAACTGCCGCCGGTACATTCTTCCCCCCTTTTTAGATTTGGGTATGATTTTTTTTTTTTTTTTTTGATAAGATTTATGTATGATATTTGATTTTTTGTTTTAAATTCTTTGATAGGATAGGGTTTTTTTTTTTTTTTTTTTTTTTTTATAACTTACTAAAATTACCAAAAAAAAAAAAAATTGATTTTAGTTTTGGTTTTTCACCGTAAAGAAATGAAATTAAAACCAGCTTCCTGTAACTAATCTTAACGAAATCCTTGGGATCAGATAACTGTAGGATTGAGTGTTGTGCTGATATATATATATATATATATATATATTTTTTTTTTTCTTTTTCAATCTTATTTATTTAGGTTTATTGTTTGGCTAAGGTTTATCGGAACTGCAAGCACAGAGAGACAGGCTGTATACCTATAACCGGTAAAGTTTTTGTTTTTTTTAGCTTTCATTTTATAAATCTGGGAATTGAATATGATTTAGGTTTGAATTTCTTGGTTGGATTGGTTTAGATTTTGTTATTTGTGTTAAGCTTCCATTAACGATGCCTTCTATAGTATAATACTATAATACCAGTTTTAATATAATATGGTTTTAGATATCCAGTAAGTTAGTGCTTATGTTGGAAAGAGAATATTATTAATATTGCTGTTATCATCAAATTCAAATTCTTTGAATGTATTAGTCATTGAAGGTAAAAGTTAACATTTTTCTTATGCCCATTTTAATTATAGTTATCTAAACTAATGAACATTCTCTGCCTATCACATTCAGTATATGAATGACTTATACAATCTCTCTGATGGACAATATTGGGTTATTGAACATTAGATTTTTAAAAATCAAATAAGGATGCTTGCTGTTTTGGAAGACAACAAAGCTGGTGTATCTGTTATTCTTTATTATTAGAAGAGAAAACTCATTATAGCTTGAGTCATACAAATCACTCAATTTTAGCCTTTTGAAGATAAATAAGTATGTGTTGGTAGTCCAAAAAACTTTGCCATTTCCCACCCAATCATTGACCCAACTGTATGTAATTGATGGTCTCCATGTTAGAAAGATTCCACTAATGGTAATGGTAATAGTAATGGTAACCGTAACTACATTTTAGTAATAAGCTCACAAATTTTTGATAAAATTCTGCTGTTGTTTTTTATTCTAAAATTTATTTTTATCGTTTATAATTTACGGTTTATGATGTGGAAAGAAGCACTAAGTTCCTATTTTGATGTTGTTGTTACTTATATATAACATCCATAGTCTATTGAATAATTTATGTTGTTAGAGAAACGGATTGAAGTGCATAAGAATGTATGATTTTTCTATCAATCTTGATGGGGCACATTATAGAGTATCTCTATTGTTGTTGTTGTTTCTCAATTGTGGTGTTCATGGCATTTAAGTTTCATATTTTTTGGCAAACCGATCATTAGTGTAGCTTCAAGCAAATTAAATATACATGATTATTATTGAATTATCAAAAAAAAACTTATTGGAGGCCTTTTATTGAATACCTAGCAGATATAGTCATCTATTTTTACTTACAAAATCCTTATGGAAAAAAAAAATAACAAGAGAGATGGTTTTGCAACAGATTAGTTAATTGCAAATTAGTTAATTGCAACAGATTAGGCAAACTGATTAGATAGTAAAAAACAAAAAAAAAACAAAAGAGAATCCTAACAATATATTTTGTTACTGTAAATTGATGGAAAAACGTAATAGAATTTTATTCTATTCTGTTTAGTCCAAAACAAAAACTAATTGAATCCACATACTTCTAAAAAAATGACAAAAATATGCAAAACAAAACCAATACAAACCCAAATATGTCATTAACCAAATCTAAACTAAAATATCAGATAAATACAAGGTAAGTCAGGTCATCCTAACCTGTCAGTTTGATCTACCAACTCTTCTTACAAAACAGCCAAGTGTTTTATATGGCAAAGATCGCTGTGGGGCTGTAACTAAAAACTAATTGAGACATAACCATACTTAAGCCCAGATTAGTTAATTGCAAAATGATCAAATGTATGGGAAAGAGTCTTCCCTAGAAGATTGTAGAGAGCCTTTCAAACTCTATGCTCCGCTTGGTAAAACTTGCAAATTTCTTAAAGCCAAAAAATTGCTTTAGTTAGTATAGAAATTGACCAACAACCAAAAGCTCTTTCGCTTTATTCATGAACTAATCTATGATCCTCTTGAAACAAACCTTGCATATGACCTAAGATGGTTTTCAGATTTCAGTCTACCCCAAAGATTAAGTTTTCTTGATTTTGAAGGATTTCAGTTGTGATTGGTGATGACTCTGTAAATGAGAGTTTCAATTTCAAATAGTGTTTTTATATATGGATTACTTTATGTTGTTCAATTTGAGTTTGTTATTGATTCAAAATTTGTAATGGTTCATTTATATAAACCTGCCATGTTTTCTGAATTTTAGATAATTATAATTAATTAAATGGCACTCAATCACGTCTTATAGGATCTCAGTTTCTAGCACCTCATTTATATTGGCTCTTATTAGGAATTTTGTATTTATAATGACATACTTTCCCCCATATATTAATGTAGATCACTCATCCCTGACTTATAAGACTTTTGGCTACTATTCAATAAAAGCTACTAAATTGAAAGGTTAGGAAAGCCTAATTTTCCCTTTGTAGCTAATATTTAATTTGTAACTCTTTGTCCTTTGTTAATGCTTGATTAAAAAAAAAATAGAACTAAAATAGTTTTAAAGATTATCAAATATGGACTCTTTGATTCTAAAAATAAATGCTAAAAATTATTTCTTTCCTATACCATGATTTGATAGCAGAAAAGAAAAAAAAAAAAAAAAAAAAAAAAAAAAGAGAGAGAGGAAAATGCAAGAGAAGCACGCCTAAAAAGATGGTTGCAAATTTTTGAGAAACGAACCAATAGAAAATGGCATGAAAGAAAAAACAGTTTACAAAATAAACTTACCCAGGCTAGGAAATACAGGGGAATGGTCATTGCCAAAGATGGATAGAATGGTGTTAATTCATGACTGCTCTTTGTTGCATTCACCTGGTACAAGTACTAACGTTTATGCGTTAAGAGGTTCACTTCTCTTTCTGCCACTTTGTCCTTATTAGTTCTTTATACATTCCTTTTTCTAAATTTGAAAATAAAACTTTCTATTCACATTTGATTATTAGATATTGACTTTGACATGGGCCATTCCTTTGGAGAAAACTAGAATGACCTTTGGAGAAAACTAGAATGAACATAAGTACAAATGATACTTTGGTAAAAGGTAGGTCCAATTGTTGTGATGTTCTTCAAGGAATCCATGAATCAGAAAATGAGAGTGGTCGTGAAGAATTTCCAAGTAAATGACTTAAATTTACTAGTAAAAAAAAAACTTGACTTTCATTTTGTTCACATCATTAATGTTGTTCCCATATTTTAAAATTCATATAGGAAAATCTACTGAACCTTGGAATTTTGGTCCACCTTTTTATTTATGCATGTATTGTGGTTCAATTTTATGGTATGAAGAGAGAACAATAAAATCTAAGAGGCCTAAGAACCTAAAATTCTCTCTGTGTTGTATGGAGGGTAAGGTTAAGTTGCCTTTGCTTAAGAAAGTACCTCCTCTTATTGATGAACTATTACAACATTCTTTTTGTTTGACAAAGGAGTTGAGAAAATTGTATCTAAGACTGCAAAAGAACTTGTAGAGGTGCAAGCAGAGCAATTTCAAATGGAAATGTCAATTATATTTCTTTATTGTTTGAGAGCTAAACTTTTATAAACCTTTACGAATGTTGTACACATACTTATCATTATATACCATTTAAAAAAAAAATTACAAAGGTATGCTGCATGTTTTCCGTAGCTTTTCCTCTTAATACTTTATCTTTATTAATATTTTCCTCTTATTGTCTCGAGCTTCATCATTATTACTAATTACAATTTCGAAACAAAATTGTATATTTGGTTTGTGGTCTTTAGCATTTTTTAGTTGTGCTTACGATTTTCATGAATGTTGTTACCTTGGGATGCTGTATTGTGAAATTTCTCCAGTGTAGTCTTTCCTAACACAGTAATTGCATCCTATAAGATTTCAACCTCACAAACACTTGATAAAAAGGACTGCTCATTATAATCTTGATATGATTGCTTGATTAACAGTAGAATACAATTACAAAAGTGAATGATTAGAACTTAAAGTAAATTATTAATTAGAATGAAGACATGAATGTGAATGAGAATGTAGAAATTTACTTGAAATTCTGAGTTAAAGAAAGTCTTATTTTTTATTAAAGACAATAATATATCCAATATGGTTTATATATTGTATCTTAAAATTGAGGCTCACATGTTTTTTTGATTTGGCACATTACTATTTATTGTTGAAGAGAAATTTCAATTTTGAACATTTCTTAAAATTAGATAAATTTTCATTAGAATACTCAAGATATTTGACAATTTCTAGCTTGGAAGGTTAGTATAGTACTATGAATGCAATAAACTTATTTAAAAAAAAAAAAAAAAAAAAAAACTAATAGTACAGGTCATAATGAATGTGTGTATACTTAGCTAAATTTGTGACTGTGTATACAAAAATTGAAATTGGATGTAAATGTGCTACCAAGGGAGATTCAGAATATAGTTGGGAACTAATATTACTTCCAAACATGTTCTAGAGATTCACAAAATTAGAATGTTTTCAATTAAAATTATTTGTGCCACACTCACTTTTTTTTGCAGCATTTTTGTTTGGAATTCCTAATTTGCACATTATTTACTATGCACACCTGCTTGGTACATAAGAAGTTCTCATCAAATTAAAAATAATATATTAGAACTTCTCATGGTGCCTTCGAAGCCAATGTAGTACAATGAAAGCAATCTAAATTTTGCTTATGAGAGAATTGTAACTTATTATTTAAGGATTTGTTAAATGTTTGTGAATTCTTGAAGCACCTTTTAAATTAAGTGAAAATAATTGCAGGACACAAAAGACAAATTTGTAAGGAAAACAAGGGAGGAAAGCAGTTCTCTATTTACAACTGCCATATTTGCCGAAGAGGAAAATCAGATGATGATAGCATACCAATTCAAATGCTTCACAAATGAAGCACGGCTCCTAAACAAAATGCATTGAAGAAGAAGAAAATTTGAAGAGAAAAAAATAACCAATAGATGTACTACATTACCCGGATGAAATTTAAAGTATTTTATTATATTTTTATGTTAAGTTGAGTATTTTAAATATGTAAAATATTCCCGTGTATTGCGGGTGTTAAATGATTTTTATTGAATATTTTTTGGATTTTTTTTTTTACTGTGTATTTAGGATTTAAATCTGTCAATACTTACTCTACAAAGTTCTATTTAATTTTTGGTTTTTGTTTTCCCTCTTATATGTTCTTTTACTTTTAAAGAGGGATTGAAATTGTGAGACTTCGAAATTTGAAAGTATAATGTTCTTTTTACAAAGTTTATATTTCATAGATTTTGCATGTTTTGATTGTGAAATCTAAAAGTATAATGTTCTTTGTACAAAATTAAAAACTTTTTAGGTTGTGGCATAAATTAATTTCCTAAGAAATTCCTATGTGTTGGTTTTGGTGTTTATTAAGGTATTTATTTATTTATTGATACAAGATAAAATTTCTATTCTAACATAATCTAAGTATATATGTGTGTGAAGCTTTTTTTTAGAAACTTGAATTCCGGCTCTTTTCTCTTACATCTCACAAGCACTTATAGTTATTAACGTATTCTAAAGACTCATAAGCTACAGCAAAAAAAAAAAAAAAAAAAAAAAAACCATTCAAGAGACTCATAACTTGTATCAACAAATAATAGTTAGCACATATATCTTTAACTAAAATTACCTCCAAAAAATAATGAGAACCAATAGTTAGCACATATATCTTTAACTAAAATTACCTCCAAAAAATAATGAGAACCAATCTCTGCTAATCATGATATATATACATATATATATATATACATATATATATATATATATATATATATATCCCTGACAAGGGTGTGAATGAAATGATTCATCAAACTATTATATATGCACATAATGATAAGCAAATAGACAAATACATTTTAAGTACATAGTAGAGGATCAAATGCAAATATGGAATTAAGACTTAAAAAATATTAAACCCGTAATGATAAATTGATTTTAATCTACATAAACATTAAGAGATATCTCTTTTATTTCAAATTTTTATATGTTCCTTCAAATTGTCACACAAATTATGATACATAACTCAAGGGCTCTAACTAATATTTTTTTGACTTTCTATTCCATAAATCTGTAACCATTTTTTTCTTTTGAACTTTTTGGTTATAAAATTTTCTCTAATCTAATGGTTTGATTCATTGTGGTTCCTAGGAATGGTAGATATATTTGAAATTGTCATGCAAATTTTAGTTCAATGTGATTCATTGCGGTTCCTAGGAATAGCAGATTTCTTATTTGAAATCGTCATGTAAGTTTTAATTTGGTGTGTTTCAACCTTATATGTGGTTTTTTAATTTTATTTATTTATTTTTTCTTACTTAGGTTAATTTGTTTCTATGTATTATTTTTTGTAGATTCTTGCTTGAAGCAAATTAGTAAATGCTTCAAAAATAAAATGACCTTTGCAAATTGTTAGCAAATTAGTAAAGGGCAGAGTATTGAAAACCAAAATCATAGAGCACTCCACTGTAGTGCAAAGTGCGCTATGCAAGCCATAATTCAAGTATAAATTTTATATATGTGTTTTTTATACGGTAGAAGCTTTACAAGATGCTCAAAATAAGTCAAGCTTTAATTGCTTAAAGTCAAATTCTTTTTTTAGACACTATATGCTTAAATATACTACATTATTCAAGTTTAAATGTATGCAGTGGAAGTATGATAACTAAGTTTATGTTGGTTGCAAAGTTCATTAATATGTAAAATGTACTTCCACTAAGTTTATGTTGGTTGCAAAGTTCATTAATATGTAAAATGACCCCGCGCATTGCGCAGGTTAAACACTAGTTATATATAAAAGTAGAAGCTTTTTCCATGTTGCCGCGTTAGGAAAAAAGACCACTTTAAAAACAATAACGTATAGAGTTTAAACTTTAGAAAAACTGTATGGCGCACCATTTGGAGAGTCTTTTTTGTTTCCTACTTAATTACCATTTCAAATTGTATTAGATTCGCAGATCCTTTTTCCTTCTGCTGAATGTAATTTTCTAGGGCTCTTCTTTTATCCCATCTAACTTTCAGACATGCTTGCAATTAAAAAAGAAACTTTATATTGTTTGGGTAGCGCAAAACACCATTTGAAAGCCTCCCATATATGGAGAAAGAGAAAGAGAGCAAAGTTGTTCTCCCTCTCTCCTGGTTTTTGTTTTCTGAAACTTTTCACCATTGATTTTCCCTTGTTAATACGTCTAGGGTTCTTCTTTAACCCCTTTTGAAAAATAGATGGCATTATTTTCTTTTTTTGATGCTTTCATCTCAAATTATCATCTATGGTTCTTATAAAAAGCAAACAGTTGATTCTGTCATTGTTTTTTCTACAATTTGGCATGGACTGCAAAAAACATAGGCACAGGGGAGATAAAGAGACATCTCTGGCTAGCACCACCGTCAAACTCTAACCACCAAAAAATTTGCATCCCTCAACCGGCGGTACACTGTTACAGGGTGAGTTTTTTGTTTTCGCTTTCTTTGTTTTTTTTTTTTTTAATTATAAATTTTTAAAAGAAAAAACCCAAATCTTGCGATAACTATGATTTATGTATGGCAGTTTGGGTATTTGCTTTGTTTTGATTTAGGGATTTTGGTTATTTATGGTTTCAATAAAGGTTTTTCTCCTTAACCAAACCTTGAACCCATTCTTTCAACACAAACAAGCAAAAGAAAACCCTTCCCTCCATCCTTTCAATATTCATTCTAACTGCCATTTACTCCAATCATTCTCTGCCCCCCATCTCTTCTCTGCAAACAATATACATTTTTAAAAATTAAAATATTGTGGCTTCTCATATGGCGGATTAAGCAAACAGCTTAACTATTTTTTCTACCGTTTTGTCACCATGTCGAAAACTTTACCGGTAAGGTTTTTTGTTTTGTTTTAAAATTTTATCATTTAAATATGATTTAGGCTTGGGGATTTCAATCGATTTTGATTTAGGCTTAGGTTTGGGTATGTAATTTTTTGAATACAAAATTCTTAAAAAAAAATCATGTTTAAGGTTTCGGATATGCTCTTGATTTTTTATTTTTTATTTGTTCTTGACAATGTTGTTTTGTTAATCATCTTATAGGTTCTAAAAACAACTCTACTGGAGAAAGTTCTACTTACATTGTTTAAATTTGAGACAAAATTAAGAGAGAGATAGAGTCCCTAAGGTTCATAGAGAAATCTGAGGGTCACCCCTACGAAAGCCGCCACCCGTCATCATTACACCATTTCAAGATTCACCCAATCTCATTATATCTCAAGGTATTTTGTCCTTTTTATGTTCTTTTCTCCTTATTCTTTAAATATTTTTCTTTTTGTCTACATGAATATTAGATGGGTATAGAATCTCTAGAAAACCTTCCCATTTTCCCTCTCTCAAATTTTGCCTTTTGTTATATGCACACAAACTGTTTGATAAAATAGCTTCATTTTTTTCCCTTTTAACTTCAATGGACTTTAATATAACCATATGAAAGGTTTGTTGCAGACTGTTGTCCTCTTAGTTGGTATGTTTTGTGAAGTTGAGGTGGAATTGTGAAATGGGTTTTGGGTTTTGGGTAAAATGGAAGGTTTGTTGCAGTCCTGTCAGTTTAAGTTGATTTATACAGCTATATAAGAATTTTTATGATATAACATTTATGTAATTAGAGTTTATCTGTGGTTGATTTCACACACAATTAAATTGTAATCTCCTACTACTAAAATTTTATTGTATTTTATAGAAAGCTTCCTATGATTAACAAACTTTACATGTTTTAACATGACTAATACATAAAATACTCCTGCACATTTGGGTTTATTTATGTAAATCTGAATGTATGTCAATTGCAAATGCTACTGCATATTCTTTTTTTTTTTTTTTTTGAGAAATTTATTGTTAATGATAAATAGTAATTTTAAAGAGTTGGGAGTCTGGTCATGCCAAATCAAAGAACCAAAAAGATATAGTTACATGGTACTATACTTAACCTCCATGTCCTCTTTCTCAAATATTTCTCTATAATTTCATTCAATTTGTGCTTTTCAATATTAATGTTTTGTTCATCTTCATCTTCTTAAATTATGCAAAATATTGTTAGTGATGTTGTTCCTTTTGTTGGTGTCATCAACCCAAAAGGTATTTCAGTGATTGGTAATCTTAAGTATTTCTTACTTCCTAGAAATGCCAAAATTAACCGTTGCACCTTAACTTGGGACTTCTCTGGCTTGTATTGTTTAAAAACTATGTCTAAATCAATTTAGTTATAATATTATACATTTTTTTTTAATCCTACTTGGTTTCTAAGGATAGCTATTTCATTTATTCTTTGTTCGCTAATAGCTTCTTTCTTTCTAATGGTCAAGTGACAGTGACTACATCTTTGCACTATCAATGTTAAAGTTGTTTTGTATTTACCGGTGCTGAAGGTATTACTGTGGCCACTGCTTCTAAATATAGCACCCTAAGGCTTTGAAAGGTAATTGAAAAATGCTTATAAACTGTAAATTCAAATGGCAAAGAAGGAAAGCTACTAAATTAAAGTAATAGAATGAACCCTTTATGTATAAGTGTACTTTTTTGGCAGCATATGCCTATGTGTATGTTGGCTTGGTTTCCTATTTCTATGCCATTACTCTTTTGGATGCATCATTCTGCTTACATTTTGTTATAGCAATTTGAATGTTTGCACCAAAAAAATGATATTTTTTTGCTTGCTATAGTTTGAATTTGATATCTCTCCTTAATTTCTCTTTGCTTGCACCATAATTGACTCCAAGAACCTATATGTTTTTTCCCTAATAAAGTGAATCTTTTCTCATGTCCTTGGAATTGTGTTTGTTGCTATAATATGCTTGAATTATGGATTATTATTTTAATTGCCTTAGTCATAATAGGATGATTTCAAAAGGGAAAGAACAACCGAAAGTTGATATAATGTGTGATCATGCAATTTTTTGTGTGGTGTTCTCTTCTCTTATAATTGTGGATTTGGGATGAAGACTATGTTATCTTTGTTTTGATCAACAAAAGACTGCACCAATGCAGCACAATTGTTTTTTTGTTAAATCAGAATGAGGTATGCTATAGGGATGCAATGCTATAATGTTCTTCAAATTTTATTTTTTGGAAAATTTCCATTTCTATAAACTGGTTGTTTAGTCATACACTGTCCTCTACTTAATGTTGAGACATAGTGTGACTTATTCCTAAATATATGTAATGCTATTTTAGTAAAAATGGTAGGTGTATTGGAGGGTGAGACTTGAGAGTGCAAAGTTAATGAAGTAACCATTTTGTAGGACTTTCAAGCCATTTTGAATGCTGCCTAAAGGAGAAAAAATAAAATAAAATATAGTTTGCCAAGTGCTAAATTAGCCATGATAATTGATGGCTGTTACTCGAAAACATATCAAATTTGAATTAGGTTGAATAAAAAAGTATTGACATTTTTAAAATGTATAGAAAAGTAACCCAAAAAAAGTCTCTGCAATGAAAGTTGCTTTATGAAATATCCCACACATTGCGTGGGTTAAAGGCTAGTATATATAAAAGCAGAGACCTCATGCGAGAATGCATGAGGTTCTGCCATGTGGCGCTCTATATGAGTTCTTTGCAATCCTTTTTATTATTACTAGTCGCTAACCCGTGCGATGCACGGAAAAATTCCAAAAATGAAATATTTATGAAACATCCTAAATAGTTTTTTTTTTTTTTTTTTTTTTTTTTTTTTTTTAATAAAAAAAATTCAAATGAGAGACACATTGCGTGGGTTAAAGGCTAGTATATATAAAAGCAGAGACCTCATGCGAGAATGCATGAGGTTCTGCCATGTGGCGCTCTATATGAGTTCTTTGCAATCCTTTTTATTATTACTAGTCGCTAACCCGTGCGATGCACTGAAAAATTCCAAAAATGAAATATTTATGAAACATCCTAAATAGTTTTTTTTTTTTTTTTAATAAAAAAAATTCAAAAGAGAGAACTCTAACATTTACACTTACTTATTACACAATCTAGAAATTGTCCTATAGGATATACGTCCTACCTATTTCACAAAAAGCATGAGTTTGCTTTAACACATCCGAAATCTCCTTCAAGCATGGTTCCTACAACCCAGTTGATGCCAGCAACTGAGTTGGCAAACTCCACAATCAAATCCCCGATCCATAGTTCGTGACAGGAGTGTAACACTCAATAGAGCATGACAGCCATCCATAATGGGTTTCCTTGGCAATGAATTAATTATGGACTATAACAGGAGAACCATGACTATCTTTAAATATAATGCCCAAACCTGCATAATAGATGGCTTTGAAAAAAAGGCCAATGCCATGTCTAGTTTTGAGATAAGGAGAAACAGGAGCTACAATTGTTGGGCTCACTTAATATTTTAGCTTATGTTTTTTAGCATAGTAAAGTTTAAAGATATTTTGGGCTGGTAAACAATTAAAGTTATTTTGGTAATATGTGGGATAAAAATAAGTTGTCATCGGGAAAAAAAGAGTATTAGTATTGTATTTATCCTTATTTGTAAGTATTAAATATTTATCCTTATCAATTCCTTTTGAATGGTTCAACAATCTTCTCTTGCTCAAGACCACATTTCGTCTTTCCTTGAGTGGCTCTTCATTCACTTCCTTAAAGAGAAGTTTTAATTTCATACAACATAGGAAATTTCAAGTAGAAAAATAGCAAGCATATCTTTGGAAGTCTATATTCAATATCTAAAAAGGCTAGTGTTCATTGATTTTTAAAATAGAATTACAAAACCTTATACGAAAAACATATTAGTCCAACAACAAATGACAATGCACATTCAATGCAATGTGCATTCCTTTCATAGGTGGGCAATTTTATCCAAACAAAGTCATATAGAAAAATAAATATATTAAATTGGTAAAAATATAAAAATATTCAAATAAATATAAATATCTATATTTCAAAAAAAAAAATGTGGGGCCCGTGGGCCTGGTAGCCTGGGCCCATCTTGCATTTGGCCCAAGGCCCATGCCGAGGAGGGATGATCGTCCGAGGCTGGTGTATGAAGACCTATGCTTTTTTGGATCCACGCCGAGGACATCCCTGTCCTCAGCGTACCGAGGCTAACTTCAGGTGGGGGACAGGCCCAGAACAAGTTGTCACCTCCACACTAAATGCGCTCATCTAACCCCCCTGGCCGCATTAATGGGGATGTAACCCCTTGACAGGGTAACATTGATCGTTGTGAGCCACTCGAGTACTGATAAGGCCTCTGATGGGACGGACGGTCAGAGGGAAGGCAAATGGATAATCAACAGATGGAAGAATGAGATAGGAGGAAGAGGACTATATAAGAAGGGCGAGCAAAACAATTAAGGGAAGAAAGGGAGAAGGAACCTCCTCGGACAAGCGTCGAGGAGCTACCCTTAGTCGTAAATTGGGTTCACTCCCCTTCAATGGTGAAAAGTTGCTTGTGTACTTGTTAGTCTGTTAGGGCCTAATTCTTCATCCCACTCTCTAGAAATGTATTGTTAGGGAACCTTTCTAAATTGAGTCCCTACAATTGGCGCCGTCTGTGGGAAGGATTAGTGCACTAGCAGGCGCAACGGACGATCATTCCTAAGTAGTTAATTTACGGAAGGTTGGTAGCGACGCATCAAAAAAAAGAAAAAACATTGCAGAAAGGTAGAAGATTCAACAGAAAAGAAAAGGAACGTCATATTATTTTATTAAATGGAAAGTACAAGATACAAACAGAGGCTCAGGTAGGCTTGTTTTAAAGCTAATTTTACAAGCTAATTCTACAAACAGAGGCCCAGGTGGACCTGTTCTAAAACTAGCTAGAGGGAATGGGGTTGAGGCTAGCATGCTTCAAGGCTACCAACAACTCCTTGGCCGGTGCGGTGGAGCTGGAACAAAGAGAGGAGCCGACGCAGGGGCACCGGGAAGCCCTTCCCCATGATGTTCCCTTGATTCTCTCCAATCCTCATGAGGGTTGGCCGTTGGAGACGGTAACACTCGGGCACCAGCCATGATGTGATTTTGCGTGTCTCCTCCGGCAGGGGTGCGCCCCGGGGAGGAGCGTTAGGTACTTCAGGGACATCCCTCCTGGCCACCATGCACGGCACTATCAGGGTTACGCCCAGGCTCTGCCGCGCCGGAAGTCTGGTGGGGGCTGCGGTCACAACGACTCTTGGCCGGGGCAGTAGGGCCTTTGGCTTGTGTGTCCTCACACCCACCCAAGGCCGCCCCATATCTCCCAACTCTGGTCACAATCCTGGCAGGGTTATTGAAGGGGCTCGGGGAGCTGAAAGGACGTGTTTCTAGTTGTGTTGGAAAGTTCATGGAGTGTGGAGAAACGTTTCCCCCAGAAAGCCTTATATAGAGGATGAAGACTGGTGGGAATTGATCCACACAAAGTTCGAAAGGAGAATTATCAGCGGTACTAATCCTGACCAAATCCTAAGGAAACCGTAGACCGCTGGATTTGTATCAATTCACGAGGATATTAATGAGGGCGTGTCTCGCGCATCGAAACGTCAAGCGCGGAGCGCGAACAGCCAAGGGACGCCTCGTAATTGAAGAGGATGGGAACTTGAGTTGAAGGCGAGGTCAATGCCACATGTAAGATCAGAGTCCGAACCACCCCTGCCCAGAGCACCGTGGAGTTAATAGTCCGACCCGAGGAGGAACCGTTTCCAGTAAAGCGGTCCGAGGACATCATCATACCAAAAGTAAGACTCCAAGAGCCGAGGACAAACTCCTTCATACAGAAGAATAGAAGTGTTAGACAGAACCAAGGCATTGCATGGTCCTCGGACTCAAGCCTATGGGGAAACTAACCACTCAGCTATACCTGGGTACTAGACAGAACCAAGGTATTGCATGGTCCAAGGACTCAAACCTATGGGGAAACTAGATACTTACAGAAGAATAGAAGTGTTAGACAGAACCAAGGCATTGCATGGTCCTCGGACTCAAGCCTATGGGAAAACTAACCACTCAGCTATACCTGGGTACTAGACAGAACCAAGGTATTGCATGGTCCAAGGACTCAAACCTATGGGGAAACTAGATACTTACAGAAGAATAGAAGTGTTAGACAGAACCAAGGCATTGCATGGTCCTCGGACTCAAGCCTATGGGGAAACTAACTACTCGGCTATACCTGGGTACTAGACAGAACCAAGGTATTGCATGGTCCAAGGACTCAAACCTATGGGGAAACTAGATACTTACAGAAGAATAGAAGTGTTAGACAGAACCAAGGAATTGCATGGTCCAAGTACTCAAACCTATGGGGAAACTAGCTACTTACAGAAGAACCGAAGGGTTAAACTAACTATTTGCAGAGGAACCGAAGCGTTAGCTAGAACCGAATTGTGATGCGATCCTCGGATTCATGCCTGAAGGATAGCTGATGGTCTCATGAGACCAAATCCAGAACGGAACCAAGGTATTGAGCAAAATATTAAAGTACGGCAAGAAAAAGGAAGCATCAATAATTAGAAGCAAAATATTGAATTTCAAATAGAAAGTATATAGTTTCATTACAATGCCCCCGAGGCAAGAAGCAAAATGAAATGAAAAAGAAAGCAAATAACAGTGTCCTATGCCATATGCCATTTCCTTCCAACTCAGTAAGTAAATTGTCTTGAGGGGGCTTGTCAAAAGGCTTCAACCAACACCTAGGGACCTTGTCTCGGAGGGGCTACTTCAGAGGGCCCTTCCACGGTAGGAGAAATCGGAGGAACCGTGAGTGTGGCTGGGGAGCTAGCAGGAAGCCTCACCACCTCTTGGGGCACTTCTTGACCCTCGGTTCTAGCCCCCTCCAACGCTCTATGGGGCTCGGCCCCCTCAAAAGGTCTGTCAGCTGCAAATGTGTCCTCAGCAGCTCCGTTATGACTTTCACTTGCCGCTGGTAATGCAGACCCCTCCTCAGAAGCAACAGGAACAACCTCGCAAATTGCAGAAGGGTAAAATACTCTCTCCGCCCTCCTAAGTTCAGACGAGACATTAACCTCCGCTTGGTTGAGGGCTTCATGCCAGGTCTCATAACAGAAGCGCCTACACATTACAAGAATTTGAGCTTTAAGGGTGGCTTCAGTCTTGGCCATCCCCTCGGTAAAAGCCTCCTCTTCCGCCTGTCTTGCGGAGCGCTCAGCGGCTATTCTCGCAAACACCGCCTCGTCTTTGGCCCTCACAGCCTTGTCCCTGGCATACTCGGCAATTCCCCTTGCGCTGACTGCCTCGGACAACTTTTTCTTCAGGTCGGCGATGTCCTCTTTGGCAGTTCATAGGTGGCCCTCGACATCCTGCCACCGCTTGGTCTGACCCTCGGCCTGTTTCGTAGTCGTGGCTAGGTCAGGGGCCGCATTATCTCTGGCCTTTGTCATCTCCTCCAGATTTTCGATCGCCTTTTTTAGATCTGCCTCAGATCTCTTAAGGGTCCTTGCAGCCTTCAAGAACTTGTCACGCTCCTGCGCTAAAGCGTTACTTTGGCCATCGGCCTCCTCATCCAGCCTGAAAAGGGCCTGGACAGCCTGCCAACAAAAACAGGTACGCCGTAAAGAGAAGGGAAGGTGCTAAGCAACAAAATTCAAGTAGAATAAACAAGTACCAGGGGACCCGCCATGCCTAGATATCTCTTAAGGTTAAGGGCAACCTCTGGCCCACTCATGCTCCCAAGTTCAGCCATGTCGGCGGGAAGGAGAAGAGACTTCTCTAGGGCGTCGGCCACGAGGGCCCGTGGATATCAAAACCCTTCTCCCCGTCCGAGGGAATGGGCAGCAGGATCTTGAGGGGCTATTGTGGGGCCCGTGGGCCTGGTAGCCTGGGCCCATCTTGCATTTGGCCCAAGGCCCATGCCGAGGAGGGATGATCGTCCGAGGCTGGTGTATGAAGACCTATGCTTTTTTGGATCCACGCCGAGGACATCCCTGTCCTCGGCGTACCGAGGCTAACTTCAGGTGGGGGACAGGCCCAGAACAGGTTGTCACCTCCACACTAAATGCGCTCATCTAACCCCCCTGGCCGCATTAATGGGGATGTAACCCCTTGACAGGGTAACATTGATCATTGTGAGCCACTCGAGTACTGATAAGGCCTCTGATGGGACGGACGGTCAGAGGGAAGGCAAATGGATGATCAACAGATGGAAGAATGAGATAGGAGGAAGAGGACTATATAAGAAGGGCGAGCAAAACAATTAAGGGAAGAAAGGGAGAAGGAACCTCCTCGGACAAGCGCCGAGGAGCTACCCTTAGTCGTAAATTGGGTTCACTCCCCTTCAATGGTGAAAAGTTGCTTGTGTACTGTTGTTAGTCTGTTAGGGCCTAATTCTTCATCCCACTCTCTAGAAATGTATTGTTAGGGAACCTTTCTAAATTGAGTCCCTACAAAAGATTATATCATAATTTTCATAAGACAAATAAGTAATATTAAATCAAAAGAAAACATAAATAAATATTGAGTATTTCAATCAATCGATATATATATATATATATATATATATATATATATATATATATATGAAATTAATATACTTAAACTTTTTGTTAGAGTTTAATATTCTACTACTTTTTATGCAAGTCTTTATTTAAATTATCTTACATCATGTTTATTTTTTTAGTATGAAAAAAAAAAAAAAATACAAAAACTGAAGAGGGGCGGACATTGGTTTGTCCACCCATTAAAAAACCAATTAAGTAAAAACACAAGCCCAAGGCAATTTACGAAAGAAATAAGTGGTTGACGGCTTGCAAGCGTTTGACACACTATAAAGTGGCTGACAGCTAAGCTTGCCTTAGCATTTAGTGGGTCAAGCACAACCGGTCCATCTTCTGCAACAGCCAAAACCTTCACCGTGACAATCAAGCAAAGAAGACCTGTAGAAATGGAGAAAATGTAGCGAGAGCAAGAGAGATAGAGACAATCTCATGGTTTGATAGCATCTCATGGCGGTTAAAGCTTCAACAATGGCTGTAAGTACCCAAAATAATATATATATATATATATATATATATATATATATATATGATCTGAACCTGTGAGAACCGAATTACAAATTGTTCAAGCACTTCTTTAATGTTGACAACGTTTTGGTTCAAAGGTTGAAGGGCTTTGATTCTAAAAGCTTTTGGTTTTATTTTTTATTTTTTATTTATTTATTTATTTATTTTTGGGTCTATTTGTTTGCTGAGAACCCCACAACAAATATCCATGGCTTTAAATATGATAATTTTGTGGGGGCTTATTAGTGGAAAGGATTGGATTCTACATTGGTATAGGTTAGGCTGATAGGCTCTTTATCTATGGAGGCAAAGAGATTGCAGATATATATAGAAAAATAAAGCAGTGGGGGTTCTATTTCCAATAGGCAACAATTGAACGTTTTGAAAAACCTCTTGATTGGGAATAGGAAGAATCACCATTAATCAAGAGACAGATTTGAAGAAGGTCTAAATTAATGCTCAATTAGTTGAAAGAATAGAAAAATGTTAATTACGAAGGGAAGAGATAATGCGTACCTTGGAGATGAATAGGTATGAAGAAGTGATTTTTTTAGCAAAGTGGCAATTGAACAGATATGAAGAAGTGATTCAGAGGAGATGAAGAGACCAAGGAGGGAAGAGAGAGAGTTTGGTGTTAGAAAGGTGAAATTCTGAAGTTTTGAAAGTGTGAAAGAGAAGAAAAGCAAAAGGGGAAGGAGGGGAGACAAAGGGGTTAGCATTAAAGACAACATTAACGTAAGATTGGCTTTATGGTGCAGATAGGGTTGGAAATCATTTCTTTTTAATAGTATTTTAAAATTATGAAAAATATTTAGAAAAAGTATTTTTAAATTATGGGAAAATTTTAAAAAAAGAAGGGTAGTGACATGGCTGCTGATGTGGCTTAACGGGAGCATATCAATATTAAATGCTAATATATATAGATGAAAGGATGTTGTTTCATTCCAACCTCAAAAATCCCTTCTCACCATCGCACACCCTTGGTGCGATGGTCACTTCACAAGTATAAATGTTTGTGGAGTGTGAGGGGCAAGGGCCGGGGTTCAAATCTCCAGGAGGGAGTTTCACACACATATACACTTAGATTAGACTAGAGTAGAATTCTATCTTGTATAAAAAAAAATAATAATAAAAAAAATTCCTTCTCAAAAAAAAAAAAAAAAAAAAAAAAAAACCAATGCAGCTTCTATGTTTAGCACTTATTGCTTTAGCAAAAATCAATTCACTTCTTTCTCTCTCCTAACTCTTCACTTTTTCTAGACAAAACAAAAAACTCTTTCACTTCCCCTTTCAAATTTAAATGCACACTACGGTAAGCACCTAGCAAAGTGAAACCAAACTTTGCATTGTTGCACCTTTACAATAATATTATACTTTCCAAGTAATTTCCATTTAGACCAAACCCACCTTAAATTTTTTTTTTTAAAAAAAAATTTCATTTCCACAAATGTGGCTCGGGTTGTATGTCAATGTACTAATCAAGAGTTTTTTTTTTTTTTTTTTTTTTTTTTTACATAAGTACTAATCAAGAGTTAACAACTTTATTCTCATAGCTTGCTTTTACTTTTAGTTCGAGTCTGCAATTAACGGTGAAAGAAAATCATAAATAAATTGCGTGTTTTCTGCTACGGTCATCTATTATTGGTCCCACTGGACTGGTGAGGAAGTTATAGTCTAATAGATAGGACATAAATATTGAATTTTTATCACCACAAAATGTTCCTACCAAGAATTTTCGCTTTCATTTCCAACTTCTAAGGGTCATCAAATAGCTCATGACCCATAGGCTGGCCCAGTAGCTCGTGGGTAGCCCAGTAGCCCAGTAGCTCAATGAGACAGGCTATGGGTTAGTTTCTTTACCCATGGGCGTCCGGTGGGCCGGCCCATTAGCCCAGCCCATTAGCCCTACCCGTTAGCCCGACCCGTTAGCCTGACTCATTGCCCAAAATTCATAACAAAATAATTTGGGGGTTGGGTGGGTGAGGGATTGAACTTTAGACATTATAAAAACTTTAAGACCACACACCTAACCACTAAATATTTCGAGTGATTGTGATACAATGTGTATAATAAATATATATATTTTGGTATTAGTCTAGTAGTTTTGATTTTTAAAACTAAGTTACTAAGATGACCGTTGCCCTACCTCTGTGCCTCTGGAAAGAAAGTCATTCTTTCCTTTGATAAATTCTAATTCTTTCCTTACAAGTTACAATTATAGAAGAAATTCCTTAAAAAAAAAAAAGCTTACTGTTGGTTGGAACTCATGGAAGAAATTCTTTCCTTACGGTAAGCATTCTTAAAGGAAATATATGAAGAATCAAATATTTGATTCTTCATATATTTCCTTTAAGAATGCTTACTGTTTGAACAATACAAAAGTCAGTTCTCTCTCTCTTTTTTTTCTTTTTGTGTGTGTGTGTGTGTGTGTGTGTGTTCAAGTATCCAATCTATAAATACCTATGCCATTTCTCTCATTTTACTCACAAAAAATCTCTCAAATTCAAACTCTCCCTAGACTATTCTCAATTTTTCATCTCTTATTATTTTTGCCCTCTTATAGTTATATACTCTATAGAATAATAGTATTATATTTTTAATAGTTATATTTATACAATTACAAATTTTTCAGTCTAATATATTAATGAAAAATTCAATGTACTTATTTATTCTTATCAATACAAGTTAATTAATCTTATTTTAGTACCTTTTTAAGAGGTATGTCTTAGTATTTTTTTTAATAGAATCTTTTTAGTAGATTTAATTGTTCAATTTGATAGTTAGTAATAATATATAATTATAATTGTTTTGGTTAAATTTTTATAACCCCATTGAAGACCAGTTAAAAATGCCCATGGGTAGCCCATTAAACCCACCTCACTAGCCCAGCCTGCTAAAGCCCAAATGGGCATTGCCCATGGGTAGGGCCATGGGCTAGGGTTTTTCCATCCAGCCCGGCCCGACCCAGCCCATTGACTAGTCAACAACCCGTTAAGCCCAACCCATTAGACCCATGGGCCAAATAAAAAGGGTCCAGGTCGGCTGACCCGGCCCATTGACGAGGCTTACCAACTTCGAAGTCCCGCATGACACGACACTGAGTCAACTAGACAATTTCCTTTACCCTTCTGGACTAACTATCACCCTAAGAAAAAAATTTGTAATTGTTGTACAAGTTTTAGTATTTTAGGGAGCGTTTGGTAAAGTAGTTTGAAAAATATTGTTTGTAATTTTTTAAAATACGTGTAAATAAAAAAAAGTGTAAAAAAATATGTGCAATGTGTTTAAAATGTAAAAATGTGAGTTTGAACTCACTCACCAATTGGTAGTTTATGGTATACACTTTCTGACAAAGGGTCCCTTAACAATTGGTGTAACATCGGGTGCTTCTAATCCAGATATTGTAATTTTCTTAATGTCAAAGAATGTTGTTTTTACCATGGAAATCCTTTGTCATAAGCTGCGGTATTTGCTGTCACACCCAAACTCAAAGGGGTTCAAAGCATGAGAAAAATATCTCAAATGTACCCTTAGTTTTTTCCTTTTTGACAATTCAATCCAAATAATTCATATCAAGTACCAACATCAAGAGGCCCTTTTGTAAGTGCTAGTATTGTAACTCTTGTCTTCTCACCCCCTTCTTCCCCATCCCCTATGTCTTCTATCTATATAATCTAAAAACAAAAAAAAAAGGGTACTAACATCAAGAATTATCATAATAATTTCATTAAAAATACTCCCAAAGTAAGTCAAAGTTCTATGCAATAATTAAAATGACCATTGGCCACAAAAGAATGGAGGTCTGAATAAATATAATTGCACATCATTAACGTGTCCCATAAGTGGAAATAAAAGTCATAACCACTATTAGATACAAAAAAAGAGTCAAGACTACTTTAGGATGTTCATCATCTAAAGATCACTATCACAAAAGTCCAGCCTCCATCAGTAGTTAGTCTAACTACTGGTAGCCACAGAAACCTATTCCAAAATGATCATTGCCTACTTTGAGAAAGTTTGTAAAAAAACAAGATAAGATAGAGCCCAATAAGTAGCATAATTAATGGGGGTGGGGGAAATGCAAGTCTCGTGATAATAAGCTTTTTACAAAACATGTTACACTTTGGAGATTTCCATTTAATTTATGCAAAATCAGTTTCATTAACAACACAACAAGTATGACAGGAATAACATAGCACAAAGCTTCCCAAAATAACTATGAAACTACATGTTATTCACCGTGAGCCATAAAAATATCCAATACCAATTCAAAACCAAAAACCTCACCCAAGGCCATAGACGGGAGTCATCACAAAAACAGGGTCATCACACAAACGGGGTTGTCACATAGACAGGGTAATCACCAATGTCATGGCACAGTGGCAAAGCCACATCAAAAGCTCACAAGTTAATGTATTTGAAATATATAGTTCACTTCCAAGTAGCTTCATAAAATATTTCAATTACCAAATATACACCATATTCTCAAAGTCTTCTAAACCATTACTTACTAAAGTATTTTGCATCAATTTCCCAAGTAACACAACAAGATAAGCATCTTAAAAATTTTCCAATATACCATAAAATCCATGAATTCCATATCAAGGATTTTTAAATCAAAGATGCTCATATTTTAATTGTTAACAATTCATGCATTTCCCCATATGCAATATTAAACATGATGCATTTTTCATATATAATCATATATAATAGGGTCACAACACAACACCTTTTAAGAAAATATAATACCACAAATAATTTTCCAAAATGTGTTTGACCCAAAAACAACGTTTATGCAACATGGTCATTTTCCAAAAATCTCATTAAAAAGCTACTTACCTTGCAACCCGCAAAAGCCATAGTTCCAAAACTCCAAAGAAGATTAGCTAGAACCTAAACAGTACCAAGCAAACTTATCACGATAAGCACAAAGCTTGACATTGTGTCTAACTACGAATTAGCAATCGCTAATTAAGAAATTTATTAGGCAAACCTAAGTATTGACCCCACAAGTAGTGTATTCCACTTCCAAAGTTTCTCAAAAAATTAATTCACAAGGCATAGGCTCCAATTTATAAAATTAACCCATTCAATATCATCTCCCTAATACTAAAATCTTAACAATTTATGAGTAGCTTCCATAAGATTTACACAACATTATCAAGAGACCCATGAAACCAAAATCACAATATCCTCCAAGACAAGCAATTTAAAACTTCAACTAACTCCAAATAAACCCAATAGCAATGGAAAAATTAGATTTATCAATTATCACATGATATAACTCAAAACCCTTATATTTCCACTGTAAATAAACCTTAGATAGCCACCATTGTAAAAACCATATACTTAATCATCAAATAAATCCACCAAGACAAAATCCATACATATAAACACATGAATATCACTTCCAAATCTCATAAATCACATGAATATCATTATCAAATCTTAGATTAAAAAAACCTCAAGTAAAGTATAAAACTCACCAAAAAGATTAGGAATTTTTACCTCAAATAAAAGGGATGAAGATACTTAGAGGTTCCTAAGGATTTTTTTCCGGTGATCTTGCCAGAAAAATGATAGTGGAGAATTATTTCGCAAACAGTGATAGATTACTAAAAATTTCAACCAACGGTGGTATTTGGCTAAAACAAATGAGAGGAAGAGAGATGGCCGACCAAGAGTAAGAGAAAGATGAGTGGTGGGGATTGGGGAATGGTGGGGTAAGTGGGGCATATGGCACACCATTTAAAAAATCTGACCACCCTTTTTTTTTTTTTTTTGGTGTTGGAATGTTACGTTGCTAACCATGCATTATATGCCATTCTTAATTTTTAATGATACTAGTAAGTTACCTGTACGATACGCGGATAATGTTATAATGTTTTATGTAAGATGGTTTGGGAGAATATTATATATGTATTATAGCATAATTGTTATAGAACTCTATTAGTAACTAGTCGCTAACCCGTGCGATGCATGGAAAATTACTGAAAATGAAATCTAATGAATGCTAAGCAATTATGCAAAATACCATTTAAATTAAAAGACAAATATTAGTGAATGACGTTATCCTTAGTTGTTTGTGTTACATCTAGAGTTTCATATCTAAGTTACTACAATGCTACTTGTAGCAACTGAAGCTCACAATATAAGTATATTATATGAGGCCAAAACTTATATTATCTTCAAGCCCCCTTTAGCCTTACAAAGCCCCTAACAAAATTTCTTTTGTATTGAATTTGATTTCAAAGGAATTATTCAAAATTATTTGAATTAAACCTCACAAATTAGAAAGAAAAAATAAATAACATTACAACATATCTCATATTGAGTTTAAAGTAAAGTTTTAGTTAAAATTATTGCAAACAGTCATGTGATGCGCCATTTTAAGAGAGCTATTATTTAAATATTTTCTGTGGATATTTTTTCAATGTTTAGTGAATCATTTTGGGATTTCTGTGAACCAGGCATGAAAATATACAATTTTAACTCAAAACGCATTCTTTCTATCTACTTTTGGAATAATAATTATGATTCCAAAATAGATTTTTTTTTTGAGTGAAAAGATAGAATTCCAAAATAGATTATAAATTGTAAATTGTTGTTTTAGCAGAAGAAAAAGAATAGTATTCTTCCCTAGGTAGATTAAATGAACTTATTGTTGATCATGATTTGAGTGGTAGTAGAAAAAATGTAATAAGATTATGTAAAAGTGATTCTCCATCGCTTAAAGTTGATAATTTCAACAAGTTGTAATAAATTATGTATTCTTGGAAGAACTCTTGAACTGTAACGAAATTTTTACAAAGAAGTTGGAAAAAAGCTTAGTTGGCGGTTCTAGCTAAGACATCTATCCATGAGAAGCATAATCTCAATACACTGGAAAGAGATCAGAGAGAGAATAAATTTTAGTACATTGGAGTAGTTGAAAATGTCGATTGTGTCTCGACTTAGTTGTTTGGCCTATAAAATTTCTAAAGACATGGGTGCACTTCTTTTATATATATATATATATATATATATATATAATTGTTTACATAATTTGTTATAATTAAAACATTTTTTAATTTTTGGATTTAAGGAAATGGGGTTTCAATATATACACTTCCTTATTGTGAGATATCATCTATATCTATATTCTATATTATATCTAAAAGCTGAAGCCTATCATTTATTGTTGCTACGCTCTAGTTAAGTCACATTAGCATCCACATCATTATCTTTTTTCTTTCCAATTTTCCTATAATTGTTTTTAACATTTATTTTTTTAATATTTACATTTCTCCAACCTTTCTTCCTCGCTTACTTTTTCATCTCCCCACTACTTTTCCAACTTTTCTCCCTCCCTTACCTTTTCATCTTCCTACTATCTTCTACATTAATATCATTCTTCATCTTTCCGGCCTTCATCTTCATTTATTTTTGTCTTTTCTTATTCACACATTCTTACTATACTGACTGAGGATATGACATCTGGATGAGCTGAAAAGTGAGCTGTTTGAAGCCTTGAAAGAGAAGAGATACATACTTGTCATGGATGACATCTGGAGTACTGAGGTATGGAATGAGGTAAGAACTGCTTTTCCTAACAACTCGAATGGGAGTAGAATATTGATCACTAGCAGAATAAAAGAAGTAGCATTACATGCAAGTAGTGTTAATAATAGTGTTCCTATTCCTCCTTATGAACTTCCATTTCTTAAAGAAGATAAAAGTTGGGAACTCTTCTCTAAGAAGGTGTTTCGAGGAGCAACTTGTCCTCCAAAACTTGAAACTCTAGGGAGACAAATTGTGGAAAGCTGTCATGGTTTACCACTTGCTATTGTGGTATTGGGGGGTCTTTTGGCAAATAAGGAGAAATCACATCGAACATGGTCGAAATGGATTGGCCATGTCAATTCGTATTTGACTGAGGATAGATCAAGTTGCATAGACATTTTGGCTCTAAGCTACAACCACTTACCTCGACGCTTGAAACCATGCTTTTTATATTTTGGTATCTATCCAGAAGACTTTGAGATGCATGCGAGCCAACTAATCTGAATTTGGATATCCGAAGGATTCATTCAACAAATTGGGAATAGAAATATGGAGGATATTGCTGAAGACTACTTGGAAGAACTCATTGATCGGAGCTTGATTCAAGTGGCAACAAAAAAGCTAGATGGAGGAGTCAAAACATGTCGTATCCATGATCTTTTACGAGACCTCTGTATATCAGAAAGTGATGAAGAGAAGTTTCTTGAGGTTCGTTCAGATGTTAACCTTTCACCCATGAGCAAATGCCGTAGAATTTCCATCCATTGTAACAACCTTCAATACATTTCTTCCAACCATTGTGAGCCTTCAAATAATCGTTCTCTAATAGGCTTTGGCTTTGGTGGGGTTGTCAGGCTTGGGAGTCCTCTTGACAAAGTTTACGACTTGAAATGGCTATGTAAAAGTAACAAGTTGGTTCGGGTGGTAGAGTTCAGGAATACAGCCATTTGTTGCTTAATCCCCAAAGAGATTGAAAACCTTGTTCTTTTGAGGTACTTGAGCATTTCATCACGTCATGTCATTCCAGCAGACTCCATATGCAACCTTTGGAATCTTGAGATGCTAGATATGAGAAATTCTGAAATTAAATGCTTGCCCACGGGGATATGGAAGTTACAAAAATTAAGACATTTGTACTTGGATGGGCCAACAACTTTACCTAGAGCTGACGATGAAGCGACTTTACCCAATCTTCAAGTCATTACTGGTATAGTTATAAATCACGACACTGAGAGTCTCTTTGCCAAGGCAAGATTTCCTAACCAAAGAAAATTAGGATTGCGTTCGTTAAATGTGACAGTCAGGGTTATTCACATTGTCATTGTCCAGCATCCATCCCTTGCGTCATCTACAGACTCTGAAGATTTGTAAAGGTATTAATCTTACAAATCCAAGTTCACTCCAGTTGACCCTCACAAAGGTAACCTTGCAGGATGTGCTAGTTGTTTCTCCATCTATCAGAGTGTTGGGTTGCCTTATCAACCTTCGAATACTCAAAGTAAATGGATGCAACAGTTTTGCACTTGATTGTGATGAAAGCAGTTTTTGTCAACTCCGAGTCTTAAAAATGGCAAAATCAACTGTTTTGCAATGGACTATGAAGAACGGTGCAATGCCAAGGCTTCAACGTTTGGTCATTGAGTGTTGCAACTTTTTTAAGATGCCCCCTGACGAACTATGGTGTTTGAGTGCCTTACGGGATGTGGAAGTTTTACATCCCGATCAAGACTTGGCAAATATGCTTCGACATTTGCAAATGAGGGATGGATGTGAGCTCCAAGTCTATCCACCTCTGAACTCATCTCTTCCCTGATTATCCTAGCTGTTAAGCCTTTACTGTTTTTGTTTTTTGTTTATGGACCTGTGGTGATAAATCCGTCTTGGTTTGGAGGAAGGAATAATCTTGGGATTGGAACACTACTAAATTGAAAAGCTTAATTAGTCTGTGTTTGATTTCAATTGTATTATATTAATTTCTTATGTTTTTTTTTTTTTCCTCGTATAGACTTCCATCTTTTTCTGTTTTTTTACAACAAGTAGGCAAGGAAACTTGAATCCAAGTGACAGACATTGGTTCTGAAACAATGGGCACTGAACTTTTTTTTTTTTTTTTAATTTTATAATTCAAGTAATGTTGCTTTAATCATAAAATGCTTGGACAAACACAAAAATTAAACATAATATCTAGGTGTTAGTTTTCTCTTCAAGATGATTCTTCAAAGATATCTTGGTAAGGGAATGCAATGCATCAATGAATTTGTCATATGTTTTGATAGTGAATTCTGCTTGCGATTGTACTAAAAAGTAGTAATTATTAATACTCTGCCATAATGCTATTTTTGTGGATGTCTATCATTGCACTATTTTCTTAGTCATTTATTTTCTTCAATGCTTAACAATCTTTTTTTCTTATGTTACTAGGTATATCAATGTCTAACACTCGTTTAGAATGAGTGAACCAAGCATGAAAATGTTCAATTGTAACTCACAAGACTTGTTTCTATCTGCTCTTGACTAAATAATTTATGAACCAAGTAGTTAATTACTGAAAGCTCGAAAACGTGTTGAAAACACACGAGCTGTTTAGACCCACTAATTAAAATTACGGCTTGGTTGATTTTACACTAACTTACTACAAGTGCGGAATAGTGTAAACACAAGCGTATAAACAAGAAGCTACTCTAATTCATAATTAAAGCAACACAGCAGTAATAATGAAATTAAACAAGAGTAGGGAAGAAGGATGCAAACACGGAAAACACCGAGACGTGTTTTCGAAGAGGAAACCGAAGAACTCGGCGAAAAACCTCTCCGCCGCCCTCCAAGCGGAAATCGATCCACTAGACAATCAGTTGGGATACATGGGTTAGCAAGAGACCCTCCAAGCCTAATCTACCCGATGTACCTAAGCCCTCCAAGCTCCTACTCCAACAAGGCTTCTCGGAACCGTGTCTTGTCTTAGTTCTCCGGATCCCGCAACAAGCTCCATGTTGCATCTGCCATTCCAGGCTTCTTCCAATGCTTCCCAGCAGCACCAAAACGTCACACAACACTCTCAAAAGGTGTGGTAAGTGTTTGGGCTATCAACCTCTCAATGGTGTGGAAATGGAGAGGGAAGGGTTGAGGAGATACCACAAGCAAGTGTATAGAGAAAGGTGGGGATGACAATCTCTAATTGCAAATGTGTTTAGCTAGGGTTTTCTCTCTGAAGCATTCCTCAACATTTGTGGGTAATGGGGGTTTATATAGGATAGGTGCAAAATGTGTGAGTCATTCAGTACAGGCTGGCAGAACAGCATGTCTCGCGGGTGTCTCGCGGGAAGGCCTTACCCGCGAGATACTCGCGAGAGACAGCTGTCTCCACCTGGACTGACTCTTCGCATTCCAGCATGTGCAGGGCACATGCCTCACTTCGCGGGAAGCTTAGTCGCGACATACCCGCGAGATTCCATCAGCTTCCAATTTTGCTTGAGTCTTCACACACTCTCTATCACACACCCCTTACATCAATTCCCACAACAAATACAGGGTATAAACAATTGATATTAATTACAATAAAATTTGGCACGGAATAAAAGCCAACAAAACACATAGTTATAAATCACAACTTTACAATTACATTGTATGATTCCAAAAAAATTATCAAACGAGATTTGATAATTGAGCTCCGTCATTATTGGTTTAGGAGATGAAAAAGAATGGTATTAAAACTTTCATAAAGAAGTGTGTTATGTTTTCAAAGTGCAAAAAGCTAGCTCACTTGAAGTGTCCATGAGAAACATCTTAACACACACACATGAGAAAAATCATAATCCTAGTACAACGAAGTTGTTTGAAATTCCTGACTTTTAGTTCTTGACTCTTTATAATTTTCCCCACTTACCATATGATGGAAAGTGATGCTCCTCTATTTTTTTTTTTTCTTTTTTTCTGAGGATGTTAGGGCATGCTTCACAAGCATGCTCAAATATACTAGGCATTTAATCACAGACCTTTATTGATGACCTTAGTTAACTTCTCAAGCTTTGCATAATCCTGAGTTGTCTACTAGGGCTACTTCTCATCTTAGCTCTGGCTCTAGAACGAGAAATCTACTTCTGCCTGAAGTTATTGTTTTTAATTATCCTTTTATGTGGATTTGCAGATTACAGTTGAACACTTCAGTTACCCAAGAATAGATGATGAGAGATGGATTGGTTAAATTAATTTCATAAATTTGGTTGACACTAAATACTTGCTTTTTAATTGTTAAAGTAAATGGAAAAAAATATATGAAGAGAATTAAAAATTCAAGAAAATACATGGAATTAACGTGATTTGGTTTTATGGACTTATTACTTGCACCCCGAAAATGATTTAGGTTTTTTAATACAAATAACATTAGGATTCTTAGTAAAATGAACCTGAATTAGGATAATAAAACATACAATGGGCTTGACTAGATCCTACAATGGGCTTGCACACGTCTATTTATAGCCCACAACTTCTCTGCAATTATCAAACTTTGGCTAGTTAGCACCCCGTACTACTCAAGTACAAGCTTGCACAACTCCCATTTGAAAATACAAATTATCAAAAACTAGAAAATATATGTTTGACCACAATATCATGAGTACTTAAAATGAGGAAAGAAATTTATCAGCCACCTAGGCAATCAAAGACAAAAGTTATTACTAAAAATAGGGCAGTGATAAACTCTCAATCTTTAGAGTCTGAATTATCAAACAACATCCCTTCAATCACAAAAAAATAAAGGAATGTAGGCCTAGACAGTAAAGAATGATATTTTATTTATGATATTTTTTTCAGTCTGAAATTTACGTCTTGTATGGTAAGTGAAATAATTGGAGGATAAGCAATTCAGCAGAAAAAGACTGTAAAACTTGTGTCTCAAAACCTGGCTGTGGACTCTGCAATATGAGCTGAAAAAGGCTTGCAACTATACATTTGGAAAGATAAATTCACCTTCTGTGCCAAAGTTTAGTTCAATTGGGATGGAGGGGTGCCCTTAATTTGAGAGCTGGATGTCTGATTGTATTCAAGTCACCTCTCTGCTTTACTTCAAAGTCTAAAATTGCACCTATCAACCGACTACATGTGTTCTCTCTTTCCATCTAAATGCCTCATAAACTAGCCACTAACATTATCAAGTTCCTTGGAATGAGATGATTCAACTATTTCTGGAACCCGATCAAGCAAGCGGTCCATCTCCTCTGGAAATTCAGCCTTTGCTCGATTAGTTTTTCCTCCAACAATAACCATAGTTCCATCTTGTAAGGCCCAAATCTTTTGGATGTTCAAGGAAAAAAATATGGGAAAGATGAGTTTGTATTAAATTGGAATCATGGTTTCAATTATGGCAATATCAAACCAAAAATAGAATCTATTTATATATTATATATATTACTAAAAGCTGAAACGTAGCATTTAATGTTGTTACACTCATATTGAGCCACGTCAGCAGCCACGTCATTCCTATCATTTTTTCTGAATTTTTAATTTAATTTTAAAATAGATTTTACCAATTTTAAAATACTAATAAAAATAAAATTATTTCTAGCCCTATCTCTACTTTAAAGTCCACTTCTTATACATTTAATTCCACCCAAGCCCACACCCAAAACCTTTTCAACTAAAATCCCTGATGTTTTTTCACGGTTACAACTTCCTGTCTTCCAGTCCCACGTTTTGTTTCAGGTTTAGTCCCTTCCCCTTCCCCACTTTTTCATTCTCACAGTTTCATCTTCCTGTTCTACGGTTTCAGCTTCTGTTTTGGCTTCTAACAACAGCCTCTCTGTCTTCCTTCCTTCCTTCCTCTCCTCACATCTATATAAATACTGACGTAAGTGGGGTGGTTCAGTTGAGGTATCCCTACATTCCAATTTCTTTTGTGCTTTATTCTTTTGTTTGATGGTTTTTTTTCCCTTTCTACGTTTGTTTCTGCCTAGGGTGTTGAATTTGTTACTACTGGGTTATTTAATTGGAGCACTGCTTCTTTTGGGTATGTTCATTATGATTTTCTAGCTATATTGAATCTATATATTAAATCTATCACCTTTTACTATTTCGTGATGTGCTCTATTCTTTTTTTTCTTTTTTTTTTCTTTTTTCTGCCTAGGGTGTTGAATTTGTTACTACTGGGTTACTTAATTGGAGCACTGCTTCTTTTGGGTATGTTCATTCTAATTTTCTAGCTATATTGAATCTATATATTAAATCTGTCATCTTTCTTATTAATCTTATTTTTCCACTTGCTGGTTGGTTTCTCAATGTCCCAAAAAATCGATAACGAACAATCCCACACTTAGGATTGTTCATTATCAGTTTTATGGTACATTCTAATGTTGAAATTTTGTGCACACCATGTGTTTGATAAAATGTCTTACTTACTCTTGCATTAGTTTATATCCACTTCATGGTTTGTGCCTGTTGATTTTAGTTACCATTGGAGCACTGCTTCTTTTGGGTATGTTCATTATGATTTTCTAGCTATATTGAATCTATATATTAAATTTGTCATCTTTCTTATTAATCTTATTTTTCCACTTGCTATTTTTTCTAGCTATATTGAATCTATATATTAAATTTGTCATCTTTCTTATTAATCTTATTTTTCCACTTGCTGGTTGGTTTCTCACTGTCCCAAAAAATCGATAATGAACAATCCCACACTTAGGATTGTTCATTATCAGTTTTATGGTACATTCTAATGTTGAAATTTTGTGCACACCATGTGTTTGACACAATGTCTTACTTGCTCTTGCATTAGTTTATATCCACTTCATGGTTTGTGCCTGTTGGTTTTAGTTACCATTGGAGCACTGCTTCTTTTGGGTATGTTCATTCTGATTTTCTAGCTATATTGAATCTATATATTAAATCTGTCATCTTTCTTATTAATCTTATTTTTCCACGTGCTAGTTGGTTTCTCACTGTCCCAAAAAATCGATAATGAACAATCCCACACTTAGGATTGTTCATTATCAATTTTATGGTACATTCTAATGTTGAAATTTTGTGCACACCATGTGTTTGACAAAATGTCTTACTTACTCTTGCATTAGTTTATATCCACTTCATGGTTTGTGCCTGTTGGTTTTAGTTACTATTGGAGCACTGCTTCTTTTGGGTATGTTCATTCTGATTTTCTAGCTATATTGAATCTATATATTAAATCCGTCATCTTTCTTATTAATCTTATTTTTCCACTTGCTGTTTGGTTTCTCACTGTCCCAAAAAACCAACAATATGATTTTGAATTCTAGGTTCTATATTTTATTTTGCGAATTGGAAGGTTTAGGATCAATTAAGATAGATATCATGTGGTTTCTTATAATATAAAAGCCATGGAAGAGTTGGGTTTTTGGCTTTACACTGTTCATGGAATAATTTAATTAGTTTTGTAGTTTTATATATTTGATAGTCTTCAATTTGTTTGTTCTATCTATTTGTTATGTTATTGTTGTTGTTTGTTGTGTTGCAGGAACTGTTCAATGTGTAAATAAGTTGTGGATTTCTGTTCTAAAATCCTATATCTTAGACATTGATACATGAGGTGTGGATTTCTGACTTGGCTTTGATTGTTTGAACTATTTGATGTGCTCATCCCACACTTAGGATTGTTCATTATCAGTTTTATGGTACATTCTAATGTTGAAATTTTGTGCACACCATGTGTTTGACAAAATGTCTTACTTACTCTTGCATTAGTTTATATCCACTTCATGGTTTGTGCATTTTGGTTTTAGTTGCCATTGGTCATCAACATAAGTGGCAATTTAGTACTATGTACTTTAGAACTTTCCATCATCAAAACCCAAGTTGCAACATTAGAAAATTTAATAATCTTCTTAAATAGGAATGAATTCTGGACCATACCTTCTTTATTAATATATGTATATAACTAAACAGCTACAACTTTAAATTTGATTGAGATAATCTAGATAGGCATATTTTATAAATTAATTGCAATAAAATGAAACAAAAAATTACATCTAATTATATGTAACCATTCTTAGACCTCATACTCCTATTAATGGCCCGCATCTTTCCTAAATATCTAAGTCAAGTTATTTGCATTTCAAATGTATGCAATTCATATCACTTCTTGGTGGTAGTTTTTTATTTTATGTGTTGTTTAAGAAAATAGGGCAATGACTAGTGAAGGAAAAGACAATTCAATTTTGGTTAGTGGAGATAGAGGTGCCGGTAAAATTGAGACAACAAAGATGCTCATGAGATATCTTGCACACTTAGGCGGGCAATCTAGAGTAGAAGGATGCACAGTTGGATTTCAAATTTTCCTAAATGAGTATATGCTTGGCATATTATCAAAAGAATTAAGTAAGAATCAAGATTTATGTCCATATTGACCTTTAATATCACAGTCCAACCCAATTCTTGAGGCCTTTGGCAATGCCAAAACAATTCAAAACAACTCAAGGTTTTTATTAGTTTTCCATGGTTTGCTTTTCAATAAAGACTATCTTTACACTTTTATTTCTTTCATTTCAATTATACATACTGCATATATTTTTCTTAATTATGCATATGTTTTAGGTTTATCTGTTTGAACTTCTCATTATAATGTCTCTTTCATGTCATAGTGACATTTTTTTTTTTTTTTGAAAAGGTCATAGTGACATTATTATGTAGATATAGTTGGGCAGAAATTAGAACGAATCTGCTAGAAAGTTCACCTGTTTGCTAGATTACCAATTCAGAAAGAAAAAACCATTGCTTTTACCTCCTATGTGCCACACCACTTGAGGTATTTTACAATATTCTGCTCATTAATTTGTCTCTTTATATATGTCATTTTAAATATTAGTTCTATTTCAAGTTTTTTTTTTTTTTTTTTTTTTTTTAATTTGCTCGCATTTTCTTTTTATTAGGGAGGATTTGATATGATCTGCAGTGGGAGAGACAAGATTGAAACTCCAGAGCAGTTAAGATTCTTTTTTTTCTTTTTTCTTTTTTTGTCTGGCTTATTTATTGACTTTCTACCAAGTATTTATGCGCTAAGACTAACTGATTGCCAATGGATATGATTCTCAATTTAAGCAAGCAGAAGAAACAGCATTGAAGCTTGATTTGGACAGGCATTAATATGTTGTTACTTATGCAGTGAGCCACATCAAGTGCAGTTTCTACTCATTATAATGTCTATCAATATTGTATGCTTTGTTTGAGGACTCAGGCTGTGTTGTAAAGCTGTTTGTACCATAAAATTGTTCATTTCCCTACCTTTGTATTGATTAATAATAGTAGCTAGATAAATGTGTGGCCTAGCAAAATGCCACATGTTGAAGTTATCATTTCTTTAAACTTTAAAGTTCACCTGTTAAGGCAACATGGAGTAGTTGTAAGTTATTAATGAAAAGAGAATATGGACGCACTAATATAGGTGAGTGAGTAATGGGGATACTTTGTCATGGACAATGGGAATTAAATTGCGATAACCATGATTGGGGCTAGGGGGTTTGGTGTCATGGTGAAGAATAAGTTTTTATTTAATTTTTTGGTTATCTTATATTCATTATCAAGGAATAGGATATTTTTGTGATAGCTGAACGAGCACCCTTTTCAATATTAATTGTTTAGTAACCAATACCAATCAAGCTTTATACTCAATAACAAAAATTCAATTCCTTAATTAAAAGATTAGTGTTATTCTATAAAAATTCAATTCATAATATATTTGAATTGTCATTGTAAATATGAGACTTCTTTTTTGTTTGTGTTTGGATTTAATTTAAGTTTATGGATTGTGTTTTTGTTAATTGTAATTTAAGTTTCATTGATATTTTTGATTTAGTAAATTAATGTTTCATATCAAAAGTAGGAATTTTTGAGACTAGAATTCAATGTACAATCAAAGAGGAAGAAACAAAGAATTGTTTAAATTTTCATACACAATAACTTTTCCATGCATCGCACGGGTTAGCGATTAGTTATTAATTAAAAAGAAAAACATAAATTTTAACACATTGCACCCTTACAGTGTAAAAGTAATGATGCAAGAAATTCAATTTATTAATTTTGTTATTACCATTCTCAAGTCCAAAACCACATTCAAATTTCGATATATATTCTTAAGTAACAACACCAATTGATTTTTGGTGTAGGCGGGGTTCGAACCCCAAATCTCTTATTCGACGATAAGAAACTTTACCAGTTGAATTAATTAGAACCCACTCAATTTATATATATGTAAATTGTAACTATAACCAGATCAGTATGATCAAATACAACATTATTATGAACCTTTATAATTCAGGTATATAATTACTATTTTTGAAACATATACAGCCAACCTCTATCATGTAAAAAGATGTTTTACCCGTGAATGAGACAGAAAACTGATGCAAGTTGTGAGAATTAGAGAACCAAATCTAGCATAAACAATTGGCACCCCACGACCAGTCTGAGAAAAAACCATGTTTAGTTCCAACACAAATACAAATAAGTAGTCAAAGAAAATCCTATATTGTTAGTAAAGCATTTAATTTGAGACATCACCTTCAGGTCAAGGCCACTGCTGCCTATTGCATCTACGATAACAATTCTTGAACCATCTATGTCAATCGGGAGCTTAGAGCCAGGCTATCGAACTCCAGAAAATTTTCCTTCCAGATCATATATGACAATTGATTGTAGATCACGAGCAAGCATTGATCTGAATCCAAAAGAAAAAGGGAAAAGGATATTAGAATGAAGGGAAAATACTGAAAAGGCAAAATACAGGGCTATATGGACAACATACTTTTTTCCCGTAACCTTAAGAGAATGAGCATATATAATTGGAATACATATATCTTATATTGTGTGTAGTGGTGGAAAAATACATAGATTCCTTTTACATTAGGCGATATACATACATTCCTTTTACATTAGACGATTCGGCATCTCCAACTGGTAAGAAAGTCCTAAAAAGCTTCTTGTCTCCATTGATCTTTAGGGGTGCCATTGCCAGATTAAAAGGTCCATCATCCTTAAGTATTTGCAGTGCTGAAACACTCCAATCTGTCTGGTATATAGTGATTCCACCATACCTTAAAGGATCATTTACACTAATTGTTTTTCTCATTATCTCCTTCCCATCAAGGTCAAAGAGCGAAAGATCAGTGTGAAACTGGGACACCAAGAAAGAACACAAAAAATGTCTAGCAATGAGTAAGAAAAGTGAGGGACCATCACTATAGAGGTAACTAAAGGAACATATTTCTAATCAGCTATAGGGATCCCTATTGATGAGCTCATGAAGACTTACTCACTCTCATCCATTGGATTAACAACTTAGGGAAGGGTCCCATTGAAAAATACAGTCAGAGAAAAAAATGAATTTTTTCCAATAAAAATTTGACAGGAAGCGTTTCATCAAATTAAGAATTTGATGCAGAACTAATAAACTTGTAATAATGTTTTTCCCCTTATGGTTTTTCACTGATGTCAAAACAAAATCAAAATCTACCTATCCACTGTCATAGTATTCAATGTAGAATCTGTTGATATGAACCTCAGTATTGAAAGCGTCAGTGGGAGTAGAGAGAAACCCAGTCGGGCCTAAGACATCTCCAACAACAAAATTTAGTCCCTGTGGAATTGTGACTGAACCTCTGAAGCTCCCAGCTGCACCAAGAGTTCCACCGGCCATTATGAGAAGCATTGCTAAATGTACTCCAATAGGGGCAAACCGAACAGCAAGCCCCTTAAAGGCATATAAAGATGGTCCTTTCAGGAATACCTACAGCAACCAACCAACAGATTGCATGCAGGACATCATTGGTAAAAGCTACTATCAGAATTTCATACCTTGAGCAGGTAAAATGCAAGCCTAGCCAAAAGAACAGGCATCAACTTTTGTTTTAAGCGTAGAAGAGGGATGAATGTATGGAAACAATAACTTACACCACTTAATTTAAGGAAAAAAGAAACATACATGTGCACAAATACACAAAATGAGAATGAGAAAGAAAATAAAGCAAGCACTAATGAGATTGTATGACCTCATATCCTGCTTCCATCGGAAGAACACCTAAATCTTGAACTGATGCTCTAGGTAGAGTGTCTGAATATTCCTGCTTGTGGATAGCCTCAGAAGAGTCTAAGAAATTCCATCTGCATATATAAATATCAACCAAGTTCTGTGATTGAAAGGTTTCTCCAACTCATTCGTAGCCAAAGAGGACCTGAATATGAGAAAGCAAAATAATAAATAATAATAACAATCATTCAATTATACCTTCTTGCGACCTTAACCAGGGGTATCTGTGTTGTGTAAGTGCAGGCCATGAGCGATGCACCCAGGGGAACTAATGCTCCAAGAAAAACGGGAGATGAATACATGTGGTCAAACCCAAGGGTGAAAACCAATCTCCAAGTGAAGAATCCTAATACAGGATTGTCTTCAGGGTACTTTTGAAAATAGAAGTCTAGAGCTTCACCTTGATCAATGAAAGTACCAGTAGAAGCATCACATACATACAAGACCAATTTCTAATTATAACATGTTGTGTAGATAGCACCCCAGGACTCAAATCAATAATAAATAAGCGGAAATTAAATAACAAGTACACACAAAGAACACAAGGATTTACGTGGTTCGGCAAACTGCCTACCTCCACAGCGACGACAGAGAAATTTCACTATAAAATAGGGAGATACAGTAGTGCACAAGAACACTCTCAAGAAACCCAAATCTCAATTACACCCTAGCACTCTCTCACCCACAAGACAAGAAAGCTCTAATCTTCTTCTTATGTGGCTACTGCTTGGTTTTAGGAATTCTCTACTCACACACGGCTGCCCTTCATCTCAAACCTAATATATATATATATATATATATGTCAAAGTCGGTTGTACTAGGAATTATATTCCTAGTTGAATTCGGTCAACTTGGGCTTGTGGCAATTCAAGCCACACGGGCCCACTTCAACAAATCTCCACCTTGGCTTGAATTGATCAAGCTACACAAGCAAACTCCATCGCCTCCACCTTAGCTCTTAAGGGCTCACAAGCTACAAACATCTACCAAATCCAAGTAGCTCTTGAACTTATTTGTTGGAATTGGATTTGTCAACATACTAGAGGATTCCCAAGTCTTATTCCTCTGTAGTGACCCCATATCTTCTACATCCTTGTAAGATAATGGATCTCCACTGCTAGTTATGAGAGCAAAGCTAACCATGTCTTCAAAGCCATATCTCTATGGTGCTTTGTGAACCCGCTTCTCTCTACCTTTAGCAATTGAATAAGGCTCTTCTTCTTGCTGCTGTGGATCAATCTCAACATCACCCTTATCACTGGGTGAACTATTCTCGTCAAACTCCACCTCAACAGTTAATTTCTCCTGTGCACTATCATCACAAGTCTCTGCTTCATTCTGTTTCAACATAAAAGCTTCATCAAATATGACATCTCTGCTGGTCACCGTTTTGTTTGAGATTGGATTCCAAAGCCTGTAGCCTTTAACACCTTTTTCAAAACCAAGAAATACACATTTTCTTGACTTCGAATCCAATTTAGAACGCTCTCCACTCTGCACATGCACATAAGCTAGACAACCAAAAATATTTAGACTCGAATAATCAACTGGTCTGCCTGACCAAACCTCTTTTGGAATCTTGAAATCTATGACTGATGATGGAGATCTATTAATAATGAAGCTTGCTGTGTTAACTGTCTCTGCCCAGAACACCTTAGGCAACCCTGCATTCAATCTCATGCATCTGGCTCTTTCTGCTAAGGTTCTGTTCATTCTCTCTGCAACCCCATTCTGCTATGGAGTTCCTTTAACTGTGAAGTGACGAGTAATGCCTTCTAATTCACAAAATCTTATAAATTCTTTATCTTTATACTCTAGTCCATTATTTGTTCTAAGGTATTTTATTTTCTTGCCAGTCTGATTCTCAACCTGTGCTTTCCACTTTTTAAATATGCCAAACACATCAGACTTATGCTTCATAAAATAAATCCATACCTTTCTAGAATAGTCATCAATGAAACTGACGAAATACTGAGCACCGCTATGAGAAGAAACTGATACTGGACCCCAAACATCTGAATGAATGTAGTCAAGAACACCCTTACTTGTATGAGAGCCTGTCTTGAAACTGACTCTATGCTGCTTCCCATACACACAATACTTGCAGAAGTCTAGTTTGCATTTCTTCACTCCTTTCAATAAATTTCTCTTGTGCAACTCTAACATACCACATTCACCAATATGGCCAAGTCGCATATGCCATAATTTTGTGTCGTTAGTGCTAGACTCCACTGGAGTGGTGACTGCAACTCTTCCTACAACTGTGTTCCCAATCAATCTGTAAAGTGTGCGTACTTTCTGTCCCTTCATCACCATCAAAGCACCTTTGGTAATCTTCATGATTCCACCTTTTGATGAGTATGAATAGCCCAAATCATTCAATACTCCTAAAGAAACTAAATTCTTTCTAAGATCTGGAACATGTCTGACATTACTAAGAACTTTCACAACTCCATCAAACAACTTGATCTTCATGGTACCAATTCCAATAACCGGGCATGTAGCATCATTACCCATTTGGACCATACCACCGTTGTAAGGCTTATATGTGTCAAACCAATCTTTCTTTGGAGTCATATGATATGAGCATGCTGAATCTAAAACCCAAGATTCTGATAGAACATTGTTACTTGATGAAAAGGAAAGTAAATCTACACCAACTTCACTGTCATCTGATATTTCTTCAACAACACTAGCTGATTCTAGGGGCTTCTTTCCATTCTTCTTCTCCTGTAAATGCTCTTTCAATTCTTTACACTAATTCTTGTAGTGCCCTTTCTTGTGACACTAAAAGCACTCAACATCTTTCTTTGCACGTGATTTAGACTGTGATTTGTTCTGTTAGGTTCTAAATATTTAGAACAATTGGCAAATCGTGAACACAAACTTGTCTAGATATAGATCTTAGAGTCTATAGGTTTTATTAGACAATGTTCAAGGTGATTCAAGTCAAGATTCAAAAACATACAAGCTGTAGGAAGAAGACTTCATATTCTGCCTAGTTCGATCGATCGAAGAACAGGCTCGATCAATCAAAAATCATATCTGCAGAATTTTAAGTCGGCCCAAACAGCAGCTTAAGCCCATTAAGAATTAGGGTTTCAAATCTACTTCTCCCACTATATAAAGGAAACCCTAAGCCACGTTTTTTTAGACTAAAGAGAGAGAGATTAGAGTGTCTCTTGCGCCTCTTTTGGTTTTAGGGTTTTGTACCCAAACCTCTCTAAAGTCTTGGTTGCTTGAGAGTTCTATTGTTGCTCATATTTTTTGTTTTGTGTAAATCTCTTGTGAAATCTAGAGGAGTTTTCCTTTACACAAAGTTTAGGGTTTTCAAGGAGGAGATGTTATCTACACTTTGATGATCAACTCAATTGCTGCCATTGAAACCTAATGAAAAACAAGCGTGGGTGCTTGTACTTGCTGGAGAATCCAAGAAAGAAGGAGTCCGTGAATTCGAAACTTGCACGTGGTCATGTCAATAAGTTCTACTGGTGGGTAGCAATAAGAAGTCGAGCATGGGGGCTTGTAAGTTTTATTGTATGAATTTCGATTCTTTCAAGATAATGGATTCAAGTTTACCTTGAGGATAGTTAGGTTAAATCCTCTCTAGATTTTTTACCGGTTTGGTTTTCCTAGGTCATCATATCGTAGTGTTTTTACTTTTTCGCTGTTATGTACTTGATATGATTGTTTGATTGTGATAACCTAGATTTGCATAATTTGACTAGTTAATCACTTGGCTAATTAACTAGGTTAATCTGGTTGTGTTAAGGGGTCTAAAAACCGTTCAAGTGGTATCAGAACAGGTAACTCTTTTGTTTTAGATCTTTTGATCTAAGAGCTAATTCTTGACCCCCGTTATCATGGATAATTTGAAGTGTCTTTCTGATCATGTTTCTACTCATGCTTCTGTTGATTTTATTGGTGTCTATGAAACTCTTCGTAAAGAATTATCTAAATCTTTGAAAATTTCTAAGAAATTTAAAGAAGAGTTAAAATTGGCTAATCTTGAAAAAAATGATTTGATTGTGAGATTAGATGATTCTAATAAAAAGAATGAATTTTTGAGATATCAAATTTCCTCTCAAGATGAGAAGATGAAAAGCTTGGAACAAGAGTTAGTTGAATCTAAAGCTAAAATTGAAAATTTGACTAGTATCAAGCATACTGTTGATAACAGAAGTGTTTCTGTTTCTCTTAAGCCTAAAACTGATAAAGTTTATATCCCTCCTTTCAAGAGGAATAATAAAGAAAAGGCTTATTTTGCTAGGTTAGACAAAAGTAAAAGTTCTAATGTAGACGCTAAAGTTTCTAAACCTAAGTCTAAACCTACTATTAGAGAGCATAATAAATCTGTTTTTGTGCCTACTTGTCACCTTTGTGGTGTGTTGGTCATATAAGACCAAATTGTTTTTTGTTGAGGCAAAAACCGAAATTTGAGACTAGATTTGTTGTTAGGAATACTGATGTTTCTAAATTTGTTTCTATTTGTCACTTTTGTGGTGTCTCCGGTCACATTCGTCCTAATTGTCATAAACTAAAATTTAAGCATTCTGTGTTTCAAACTAGGATATGTGATGATATTTCTCTTGCCGTAAGTCCAAATAAATTCTTTCATATGCTTTTGAAAAATTTGAGCTTGTTGGCTTGTGAAAGGAATTTGCAGGATTTTAATCTTTCTCAGAAGTTTAGTATAATCCCTCAAATGCACTTTGCTTCTCATAGATTTTCACCTACAAAGCCGAAGACTTGTGCTATATGGGTGAGAAAAGATTCTCTAAGGTGAGTGTTGTTGACTTATCCCTGATTTAATTCTTTCAATTGTTTGTGGACATGTCTTGTTTTTATTTTTGGTTGTTTTATTTTTTAAGTTGTTTTTTTTAATTTAAAAAAAATCCAAAAACATTGAAAATTTTTCAAAAAGACAAAAATATTTTATTTTGAGTCTTGTTTTATTTTTCTTGAGGATTACATGAGTTATAATATCTCTCTCTTGATTTTGAACATGCTTGACATTGTGGAGAAACTTGAATAGTATGTATTATATAAGTGCTAAGCTATTTCTGATTTTGTGTAAATATGTACTAATTTGTACATGTACTCAAGGGTTAATTAAGAAATTGATATTTCTTGTTTGTGTACTCTCTATAGCTTAGTTAAGCACTGTCATGCATTGCATTTGCATTATTCATTTAGCATAATATGTGCTTTCTTTTGTTTTTGGTCATATGGCTTTTAAAACCAAAAAGATTTTTGTGTTTTGTATTTCACATCTTGGATTTATAATCCAGGATTGGCCATATTATCTTTACTTAACAAGTTTATGTACCTTGTTTAGCTTTGATGAGCTTATTTAGCTTTGATGAGCTTATTTATTGCACTTGACTAGTTGAAGCTTTGTAGTGCATGTTGTGTGGGAAAGATGTTTATGGTGTTTATCACTTTGTCTTAATCTTGAAGTCACATGTTATTTGACTGTGGGACTTGATCCTTTTGAGAAAATCATAAATAACCATCTCACCACTGTTCACTAGCCAATCATGAACACCTTAGTGCATATTGTAAGATTTTATGCTCGAGAAAGTGTAACATATGCACAAAAAGAACATAAGGTATAGCCTCGGTTTAATTGCTTAATGCTTAAAATTGGTGTGTACTATTAGACTTGATGCCAAATCACATAATTAAAATTGATGTGTACATTATCCTGGCTTTTTAATAAGTTTCTGAATAAATTAAAATTGGTGTGTATATTATGAGACAAAATTCAAGAAACTTACATGATTGCAAGCTTATGTTCTAGGAGATGTGGGAGTTATATGATGTAACTCTTTAGGCGATAGTCTCTTTTAAATTCTATGTGGTGAATTTTGTAGACTTTGTGATTGATTGCTATTCACATATCACCTTACATGTATCTCAAGCTTTTGCTAGTTGCACACACTACACAAGTTACTCTTTACTAAACTTAGTACATTATTATGTGTATGATTTTGTTGTGGCCACCCAAGATTAAAAGTTCCTTAATTTTAATGCAAAATGTGTTTAATGTTTGCGCTTTGAGGACAAATTGATTTAAAATCTTGATTTTGGAAGATCTGGGTTGAATTCAAGTGTTTTTGAAAAACTTTTCGTCTTATACTCATGCATTTAGAAAAAAAAAAAAAACAATGTGCTTTGAGGAATTTCTGCATTAAAATGCTTTGTTTTTCAAAAATTTGATTTTTCCAGACTTTCGATCGATCGAACCTGTTTTTTGATCAATCGAAATTGCGATTAAAATTTTTGAATTGAGTCTGCCTAACTCGATTGATGTTTGATTGATTCTCGATCGATTGCAACCGAAAAATTTTCAGTTTCTATGTTTTTGACCAAAAAATTTTTCATGCATCATTTGTGTTTAGGATTCACATGCATTGCATTGTTTTTGTATCCATCTTGCAATTTTGCAGTCATATCTCTCATTGTTTTCACACATAACATGCATACACTTTGCTACATTGGATACTCAACCTGATCAAAAAATTGATTGATTAATTTTTGAGCTACGTACTTTCTAGTATATGCCTTTTTTATATGTGAACTGTAGAAAATATTTTTCTTAAGAAATATGATGGATAATCAATGTGCAAATATTTTCTCTACTCATGCAACTATTTATGGGTCACATAGTGCCATGTTTGCATTTTATTGAAAGAGAGAATATTTTTTTTCTTCATGTGCATCCTCAACTTAGTTTTTTTTTTAAAACTTGGTTTGTGTCTTTTTATTTATTCCCACCCCCTCCTAATGTTTCCCCAAAACTGTTTTTCCCAACACTTGTTTTGTGTTTCCTATTTTTATAGGGGGAGAAGCTTGTTTTTACTCTTTGTTGTCCATAGGGGGAGTTGTCTCTATTTTCTATAGAGTTGAATTGTTTTGTGTTCCCTTCATTCTCTAATTCCTCTTATCCTGTGTTGAGTTGTTACTCTTTGTTTGAGTTATCTTTGTCAATACGTGACAAAAAGGAGGAGATTTATATGTGTGGAAAATACAAGAATGTTATGTTTAGGGGGAGTTAATTTTGTTTTTGATGTATCTAACTTAGGGGGAGAGTTAGTTTGCATATTTGTTGATTTACTGTTTTTCTGTCATACATGCATTTATGCGTTTTGTTTAGTGTTTCAGGAAATATACAGGTTGATTCAATTGAGCTGCTGTCTATACTTGCAACTGATGGATAGTAGTTAGGTTGAACTTGTTGTAATGGGTATTTTATTGTATTGGGTTGTTCTTGTATTTGAGCATTTCATTTTGTATGAAAGTTTTGTCACGAATTGCCAAAGAGGGAGTTTGTTAGGTTCTAAATGTTTAGAACAATTGGCAAATCGTGAACACAAACTTGTCTAGATATAGATCTTAGAGTCTATAGGTTTTATTAGACAATGCTCAAGGTGATTCAAGTCAAGATTCAAGAACATACAAGCTGCAGGAAGAAGACTTCATATTCTGCCTAGTTCGATCGATCGAAGAACAGGCTCGATCAATCGAAAATCATATCTGCAGAATTTTAAGTTGGCCCAAACAGCAGCTTAAGCCCATTAAGGATTAGGGTTTCAGATCTACTTCTCCCACTATATAAAGGAAACCCTAAGCCACGTTTTTTAGACTAAAGAGAGAGAGATTAGAATGCCTCTTGTGCCTCTTTTGGTTTTAGGGTTTTGTACCCAAACCTCTCTAAAGTCTTGGTTGCTTAAGAGTTGTATTGTTGCTCATATTTTTTGTTTTGTCTAAATCTCTTGTGAGATCTAGAGGAGCTTTCCTTTACACAAAGCTTAGGGTTTTCAAGGAGGAGATGTTATCTACACCTTAATGATCAACTCAGTTGCTGCCATTGAAATCTAAAGAAAAACAAGCGTGGGTACTTGTACTTGCTAGAGAATCCAAGAAAGAAGGAGTTCGGGGATTCGGAGCTTGCACGTGGTCGTGTCAATAAGTTCTACTAGTGGGTAGCAATAAGAAGTCGAGCGTGGGAGCTTGTAAGTCTTATTATATAAACTTCAATTCTTTCAAGATAGTGGATTCAAGTTTGCCTTGAGGATAGCTAGGTTAAATCCTCCCCAAATTTTTTACCGGTTTGGTTTTCCTAGATCATCATATCATTGTGTTATTTACTTTTCCGCTGCTATATACTTAATATGATTGTTTGATTGTGATAACCTAGATTTGCATAATTTGACTAAGTTAATCACTTGGCTAATTAACTAGGTTAATCCGGTTGTGTTAAGGGGTCTAAAAACCGTTCATGTTCCTGTTAGAGCTCCGTCCTCTTGACCTGCTTCTACCCCTATTGCTTGACTCAGACTTTACAATAAGTCCATCAGCCTGAGAACCATCACCATCTTGCTTCATCCTTATGTGTGACAAGAGAGCACTAGTCACCTCCTCGATTACTATGGTCTCTTTCCTATACATCAACGTAGTCACTAGATGATCAAAAGAAGTAGGAAGCGACGCTAATAAGAGTAAAGCTTTATCTTCATCCTCATAATTCACCCCAAAACTTGACAGTTGGGTGTTCAACATGTTAAACGTATTGAGATGCTCTAACAGATCGAAACCCTCCTTCATATGCAAACTATATAGTTGCTTCTTCACGTACAACTTGTTCGTCAAATTCTTTATCATATAAAGACCTTCTAGTTTTTCCCAAACCTCCTTTGTGGTCTTTGCTTCTAGGATGTTGTGAATGACTTCATCACCTAGGTTGAGACGAATAGCGCTAGTTGCTTTCTCATCCATCTCTACCCATTCTACATCCTTCATCGTTTCTGGTTTCTTCTCCTTCCCAAGCAAGGCCTTGTGAACTCCTTGTTGAATTAGGAGATCCTTCATCCGCCTTTGCCAAAGAGAAAAATTTCCCTTACCACAAAACTTCTCTACATCATACTTTGTGCTTGACATCTGTACTGTGTTCAAAGGATTGAATCCTAACCTTGCTCTGATACCACTTTTTGTGTAGATAGCACCCCAAGACTTAAATCAATAACAATAAATAAGCGAAAATTAAATAACAAGCATACACATAGAACACAATAATTTACGTGGTTCAAAAAACTGCCTACCTCCACAGAGACAATGGAGAAATTTCACTATAAAATAGGGAGATACAATAGTGTACAAGAAAACTCTCAAGAAACCCAAATCCCAATTACACCTTAGCACTCTCTCACCCACAAGACAAGAAAATACTATTCTTCTTCTTATGCGGCTGCTGCTCACTAGGTTAATTGGAATAATCTCTATTCACACGGTTGCCTTTCATCTCAAACCTAATATATGTATTTATATATATATATATATATATATATATATATATATATATGTCAAAGTCGGCTGTACTAGGAATTATATTCCTAGTTGAATTCGGTCAAGTTGGGCTTGTGGCAATTCAAGCCACCTGGACCCACTTCAACATAACACATCAGGGAAAAATTACAGACAGTACTTTATGAAGCTAAAGCAGTTTGACAACATGGCTATCCCTTTATGTCGTAAAATCTCATCTCCTAGGTCTTTTTGTTGGAAATTATAATTCACTGTCCAATTATTGAAGACCAAATCAAGTTATTAATTGCCAGAGAATATAATGGGATTGGTTAATAAATGAAGAAATTGCTTGCTAGAGAAAATAAGAATTCCATGGTAATGTATTATCAAGAAAGGTGTATGAGAAAATGCAGCGTTTTGGACTCTTGTCCCATGGATGTAGGCCACGAGGCCGACCCACGTAAACTATCATGTTTTCTCTCTTCTCTCCTCTCTTTTCTTCCTCACATTACAAATTTCTACACTTTTAAGACCTAGTGTCATAATCTTTGAACTCTTTCAGTGGCAAGTTTGTGTACAAGTAAAGAGTATGAAAGTTAATTTTTTGGAGTACTAAACCATGCCACTAACATTACACAATTATCAATCTATGTATTCAAAAACCAAAGGAAATCTAAACAAATTTCTCAGCTTCTAACTAACACACACCCCAACTGTACCCAATTGCCAAAAAGAGAAAAGAACAAATACTAACACAACATACCAAGGGCCATTAGGGCAGCAACAGCAAACATTTCTCCAATAGCCAAAGGCAGATTAGACAAAACCCCCAGAACCTTTCTGGGGAACCACATCACCATCCTCATCAAATTACCTCCTGACTTTGCTTTAACCTCCCCATTTCCATTTCCATTGTCTTTGAAATTTTTAAATGTGAATTTGAAATAGCATGGGGAGTAGAGAAAGAAAACTTTCTACCAGAGGGTCCCTTAACAATTGGTGTAACCGCAGGTGCTTCTAATCCAAATAAGGTAATTTTCTTACTGTCAAAGAATGTTGTTTTGTTACCATGGAAATCCTTTGTTGTAAGCTAGGGTATTTCCCAACCATTATATGCCATCTTGAATTTCTAATGATATTGGCTATAGAAGTGATAAAATCATGTCCTTTTGGATTTTAACTAGGTTGTTGAGGATGTCCTTATCAAAGTGTTCGACATTAAACGTGAAGAGGCCTTGCAACTTGTGTAACTTAGGTTAGCTTCATATATATGTAAACATTAGTCAAAGAGTATTAGTGTAATTTTATAACTAAACAAACATGTAATTGAAGGATACATGTTATGTAGCCCAATTTACCCTAGAATTTTTATGTTCTATTGAAAGGTTATGGTTATTGTGGCTTGCATGTTTTGAATTTCTAAATCAATAAGTTTAATGACATTGAAACAATAATTTTCACAACTACTAAGGTAACATGTTGTGATTAATGCACAATAAAAGTAATGTACGTAGCATGCCATATGATATTGATGTTGCACCACTCATAACATCATAGCAAATTGTAAAATAAGTTGCGAATTTTTTTTTCCCTATCATTACTCATGTATAGAATAGCTAGAGGTTATTATGTCTTCAAGATGATTCTTTAAAGACATTACTAGAAAGGGAATTTTGGGTATTGGTGAATTTTTCATCTGTATCCCCTAGCCAAGATATTCACCGGAGGATTAAGGACATTTGCTGTGATATTTTAGCTATACTCTCACAAACCCCTCTGTGCTTTGTTAACTGGATTCCCAAAGGGGCAAATGGCAAGGTTCGTGCCTTGGCCAATTGGTTGTTATTGAATAATGTATTTGACATTTTTATTTGGGTTTTGGCCCTCCTTGTTTTGAATCTTTAATCAGGGTGGAGGCCAACAGACCCTCTTGCAATTCTTTTTGGTTATGAATAAATTTGTCCAGTTCATCAAAAAAAGAAACAGGTTTCAATATACCAACGGTCCATTAGATTTAATAGACCTACTTCTAGTTGGTGTAAAAAGTATATCTCACATTGAGTTTAAAGTAAAAATAACTGTTGCAAACAATGCCATTTTAATATATAGTTATTATTAAACTATCTTCTGTGGATATTTTTTTTTCAAGAGAAGTGTTATGTCCACAACATTTTCACAACAAATCATAAGTGGTAAGTTGTTATTGGTTCTTATTTAAACATATCTCTAAATTACTTTTTAACCCACCAGTAACAATTAATAACAAAATACCACTTAAGATTTGTTGCGAAAGCATTGTAAAAATGTTGTGAACATAACATTTCTCTTTTTTTAATGTTTAGAAATCATTTTGGAATTTGTGTAAATCAGACATGAAAATGTAGAATTTTAACTCAAAATGCATTCTTTTTATCTACTTTTGGAATAATAATTATGATTCCAAAATGGATTATGAATCAGGAATTGTTGTATAAGGAGAATAAAAAGAATAGAATTCTTCCCCAAAGCAGATTTATTGAGCTTTGAGAAAGTGTGGTTGATGGTAAGCGGTAGTGAAAAAAAAATGTTACAGGTTTATATAAAAGTGATTTTCTAGCTAAGACATCTTTGAGAAGCATAATCTCAGTACATAGGAGGGCGGTCAGAGAAAATAAATTTTAGAACAATGGAGTAGTTGAAAATGTCGATCGTGTCCTGACTTAGGGGTGCACTTCTTTTTTTTAACAATTGTTTACATAATTTGTTATAATAATTTTTAAAATTTGTTTGGATTTAAGAGAGTGGTGTCTGAACATATCCACTCCCTTTTTGTGAGGTATCCCGAAAATTTTATCTTTTTTTTTTGTTTTTAAAGAAGCATTATCAAAATTCCTTCCCGAAAATCTTATCTTGATTATTTATGTGGATGATGAAATTGAGATCTTAGTTTATTGCACCCTTTCAAATCTATTGAATTTACTTGTCAATTTTCACTGACGAAGCGTGACACTATGATTATTGCTTGGGGTTTGTTAGTCTCACACACACCACTTTTTCTTTTTCTTTTTTAATATGTAAAATCAATTAGTCACTACACTTTTATTAGGCACTCACCGCAACATATCATATAAATAATGTGTGTCGGCAGCACTACTCCATTATTTTTTATCCCACAAGACCAGAAAGCTTTGAATAGGAAATCAACATTGCTGTTTGCACTGCCAAACTTTCCAGCTCAGAATTTTGGAAAAGGTTTCTCTCCAAATTTGAAGAGAGACTCTTTATATATATATATATATATATATATATTTTAGAAAGTCTTATATCTTTTTATTGGGTATAAATTTTGAAATTTTAATTATTGGATTGTATATTTTTATTATATTCTTCATTATTACAAAATTTCAAGAAGATTAAAGATTAATAGCGATGTCATCAATAATATATTTAAATTTCAAGTTTTTGTAATCTAAAATTATGCATAAAAAAGAAGTTTATTAAACAAATAGTAAATAATATCTTATTTGAACTAAATTTGACATGTGCGTTAAGAACACAAAAAAAAATGCAATCTAATAATTAGATTTTTAAAATTCATATCTATTAAAAAGATATAGAAGAAATTTGAAGAATTTCTCTTTAAACTAGTTTAAAAAGAAACCTTATCCAAGAATTTTTGTCTTCATTCTTCAAAGAGATTTTAGGCATTAGAAAAGGAAATGATTAGGAACCTTCCCCCCTCCCTTCATTTCCAACTTCGAAGTCCACATGACAGTCAACATAAAACACTTTCCTTCATCCTTTCGGACTTTCCCTTCCTAACAACCCTCTACCCCTGAGAAAAAAATTTATAATTGTTCTACCAACATTATGGACTGAATTGTGATATAATTGTCAATGAACTAGCAAATTTTCTTACACAAACCTCTTCTTCCAAAGCATCACTGAAGTGTACGGAATGGACTAAAGTGGACCAATGGACCCAAATGAACTTAAGTATATCAAAATGGACTGAATTGGACTAAAGTAGACCGAGTGGGCCAAAGTGGACCAAAATAAACTAAAGTGGACCATACTGGACTGCAGTGGACCAAACCAAACTGGACCACAGTGGACTAAACTAGACATAATGGACCAAAATGGATTGAAATGGACTGAATAGATTGAAATGCTATGCTAATATGATTCAATAGGAGCGTACTACGCTTAAGTTTTTAGATTTCAAAATGTTTTTTGTGTTAGAATTCCTTTCCCCCTTTCTTGTGTGTGTTTGTTTCTCAAAAAAAAAAAAAGGCTTTTAGATATTATATAGGTATGACCCGAAAATGATTAAAATATATTATATCATATATTATATCAGTTTGCAATTGTGCTACCGTGCCATCCTAAATGTAGGATGGCACTGTAGCACAATTGCAAAAAAATTTGCAATTCTTAGATTACCCTAGTGGTGCCTTGATGCTAAATTTCTCCAACATTTCCCATTTACAATCTCCAGTGGGAATGCTCTAAGAGCATCAGTATCCAGTTTTGCATATGCTAAAATATGCTATATTTTAGCATTAAAGCACAATAATAGCCCATTACTTAGTCTTGTAATTGTAAAAAAATTTGCAGTTGTGCTATTGTACTATCCTAAATTTATGATGGTACTATAACTCACTTGTAAAATTAAAATAATATTTTTTTTTTCATTCACCTCAAAAACATCTCCTCTTTCTCTCTTTGCCTGACTCACCACAAAATTATAATACTGCTTTTTTATTGTTTTGAGTTATATATTTTATTGTGTAGATATATTCTTTTATTATGTTGTATAGGAATATAAAAGTTGAGATATTGGGTGTATGATAAATGATACGGTATGTTGGTGATTTCGAAGTCCAACAAAACAGCATTTTGATATACAAACACACTACAGCAATGACCTTTAAACAAATTCAATTGGACCAAATCAGTCATCTTAAACTGTATGTATGATAGAATGTCATTACAAGCCAATAATATCGACTCAAAGATTTCAACCTTACCGTATCTACAAATAAATAAATATTAATTGATTGGTTATTGGGTCATACAGATGAATTCAACCAGGTTTGAAAGTGAATTACCAGAGTAGTTTACAAGGAGGAAATTTCTTGGTACGGTCCAAAAGTTTGAAAGTGAATCAGAAAACGCATCAGCTTTTAGCTACACTCCAAAGTCCAGCTTGAGTGGCCACCTGCCAAATATAAAATATTATCTCTAACTACTCTGTCTGCTAAATATATTTATGTCCCAGTCTCGCAGATATATAAGCTACTATAATTATTATTATTATTATTATTTTTTTTTGGGAGGAATATAAGCTACTATAATTGATTGGTTAACATTTAATTTAATACTAACAGCAGACGCGTAGAAATATATACAAATATTATGTAATGGTTGCTCAACATCTATTTGGATGCACAATCTAGCAAATCTACCTCTAGACTCAGATGCCGTGAAAGTATCTACCCGCAGCACCTTACCAATGGCGTTGCCAATCTGATGTATTGCCTCAGCATTATAATACTCTATGGGAAGTTCATTCAACCTTACCCAAACTGCAACTGAGGATACGTTGGCCGACGAAGGCCTAAAATCTGGTTCCCATGGCCAGAGAGACAAAAAATGCCCTCCAATGAACCAAGGACCTTTCTTCAAGACGTTCTCAAAGTCTTCCTTTAAGGAAAGCCTCACAAGAAAAAATCCATTGCCCAAGTTTACACAATTCATCCTACCCGCTGGCTTCCACAGAGAAAGCAACTTACTTTGGAGAAAATGGAAACCAACTGATTTCCCATAAACCTTAACTATTAGAGCTCTCGCCCATGGACCCCGCATCGCTGTTTAAGATCCTTAGAAAACTTGACAGCAACCAGCCCCTGCCTAAGCGTCTCTTCCTCCTCATCCGACTCAACATCATCCTCCATTAGATCCCCAAAGTTGAAAGCTTGAATATATGCACCTGGAATTTCGCCAACAAGTTTGTCCTTAAAGGACATACTCTGATTCCAAGGACCGAGACCTTTAACAGGGGATGAGGAGCCCGTCTCATGTCCTTCACTAAATCCTACATGCTTCACATCCTTAACTTTTTTCGTGCTCCGAGCTAATTCCTCCTGTTCCTCTCTTGAGAGCGAGAGAGCCATGGTCGTTCAAAAAGCAAGATTATAGAGAGACATATATATATTGTTTAAACAATAAAAACAACCGTTCAAACGACGTTCCCAATTTTTTTCATGTATTGGAGTATAATATATAAAAAAGTAACACTTATTTCATGTATTGTCAATTTTTTTAAAAAATTTAGCAGCTCCATTTTAGCATGTTTGTGGTGCTGAATAAATAAATTTTTGGCTATTTTAATACCACCTATGTGATTGCTCTTTGCAATCATTTTGGGATCTGTGTGAACCAGGCATGAAAATCTACAATTTTTTTTTTTTTTTTGGATAGAAACGAAAATCTACAATTTTAACTCAAAAGACATTCTTTTAATCTAGTTCTGGAATAATAATTATGATTTTAAAATAGATTATTAATCGGACTATTAACGAAAGAAAAAAGAATAAAATTCTTCACCCAAGGCCCAAGCTGAATAATGAACATTGAGAAAGTGTGCTTAATTGTGAGTGGTAATCAGAAAAAAAAAGAAAAAAAAAAGAAGAAGTTAATTTGTGATGAATTTATGTGAAAATAATTTTTCATTGATTTTTTATTTTTATAAATCGGTCCTCCATCCTTAAAACAATAAATGGTGTACTAGAAAAACTTATGAACTTTAACCAACTTTTTAGAAAGACCTATGGAAATAAGCTTTGGTGACGGTATAGTTAAGACAAACTTTGTCCATGAGAAGCATAATCTCAATACACACGAGTGAGATCGATGAGAATAAATTTTAGTACAGTGGAGTAGTTGAAAATGTTGATTGCGTCCCGACTTAGTTGTTTGGCCTATAAAATTTGTAAAGACGGGTGCATTTGTTTTTTAACAGTTGTTTATGTAGTTTTTGGGCAAAAATGCAAAACTGACCCTCTAACTTTCACTGTTTTTCATTTCAGTCTTCTAACTTTCAGTTTTGTCAATTCAGTTCTCTAACTTTCGATTTTTGTCAATTCAAGGCTCTGTTATAACTCAGTTAGTGTTGCCGTTAGATATGCTTGAAACGACGCCGTTTTGCTCTCTCTTTTTTTTCTTTTTTTTTAATTCGGAATTAAAATAAAATAAGAAAAATCTGAAAAAAAAAAAAAAAAAAAAAAAAAAGGAAGGAAATCAGAATCCTCATCGCGATCGTTGAATCTCGGCCGTTGATCTTCCATTCTGATACGCAGATGAAGAACACGAGGAAGAAGAAGAGGAGGCCTCGAGTCTCTAATCCCGTCGCCGGCGACAAAGGCGGCGTTGTTCCGACTGCCGAAGAAGACGAACAGAGTAAGATCTTCAAGGCCTTAGCGGAGGCTTTCTCTTTGGCTTCTCTAGACGACGCCGTTTCGGCCCTCCACCAAGCCAACGGCGATCCTAACAAAGCTGCCGAGATATTATCCATGACCTTTGTTATCTCTACCCTTCTCTCTCTCTCACTCTCTCTGCTAAAAAGCTTACCCTTTGTTTACATTGTCACCCTAATTTCGGTACTACCAGTACTGCAAACCCACCTCCTTTTTTCTCACCTTCACTTTCACTATTCCTCTCTCTCAACCCTTTTCAAAAAGCAGCCTTTGATAATATTCCATTTCCCACTTCTGTATACTGGCTCTCCCAACGATGGAAGCTTTCAGCTTACTCAAGTACTGGTGAGGCAGTGGTGGTGGTGGTGTTAACGTTACTGGCGTTGGAGACTCCGGTGTCAACACGCGCACCGCCGGAACCACCACGATCGTCGCCGTCGTTTCTCAAACAGACGATGAGAACGAAGACAACAACGATGACGGACCCTTCTTCGACTTGGAGTTCACTGTTCCTGACGAAGAAGAGGAGGAAAACCAAGGCAAAGAGAACAAGAACGAAAGCGAAGTAGAAGTGCTAGAAGAAGAAGGAGATGAAGATGCTAATAATGATGATGAAGAAGAAGACAACGAGTTTGACGATGGTGGTGGGGAAGAGAGAGAGTTTAAATTCACGCTCTCATCTGGGTCTGGTTCTGGGTCCGGCAATGTTGACCGCGCGAAGCCAAACTGGGTAATCTCCAGTTCCTCGTGTTCTTCATCTGCGTATCAGAATGGAAGATCAACGGCCGAGATTCAACGATCGCGGTGAGGATTCTGATTTCCTTCCTTTTTTTTTTTTTTTTTCAGATTTTTCTTATTTTATTTTAATTCCGAAAAAAAAAAAAAAAAAAAAAAAAAAAAAAAAAAAAAAAGAGAGAGAGCAAAACGGCGTCGTTTCAAGCATATTTAACGACAACACTAACTGAGTTGTAACGAAGCCTTGAATTGACAAAAATTGAAAGTTAGAGGACTGAATTGACAAAACTGAAAGTTAGAGGACCGAAATGAAAAACAGTGAAAGTTAGAAGGTCAGTTTTGCATTTTTGCCTAGTTTTTTTTATAAGGGATACTAATATTAGGGTAATGATTAATAATTTATTTAAAATAAATTTTTATGAAAAAAATAATTAATATTTTGACCATTTTTTTATAAATTTTTTGAAAATAAATTGTTGACCAACTTCAAAGTCATTACTTACTTCTCATCGTAATTTTTTCCATTTCTATTATGTCAAAATTTTTCTAAAATTAGGAACCTTTCCTCCTCCCTTCATTTCCAACTTCAAAGTCCACATGATTGATAGTTATCATAAAACACTTTCCTTCATCCTTCCGGACTTTCCTTTCCCAACAACCCTCTGCCCCTGAGAAAAAAATATCTGTAATAGTTGTACTAAGTTTTAGTGTTTTACCCACAAAGGAGGGAAAATAATTAAGCAGACATGGCAGACAGTGTTGTGAGTTTCCTGTTGGAGAACCTGACTCAGTTGCTTACCCAAGAATCAAAATTGCTACTTGGAGTTAAGGATCAAGTCAGGTCACTTAAGAACGAGCTGTCTCTGATCAACCTCTTCCTCCAAAAAACTGAAGGCAAACGACAAGACGAATTGGTGAAGGAGGTAGTCAGCCAAATTAGGGACGTAGCCTATGAGGCTGAGGATGTTATTGATACATTCATCATTACTGTGACAGAGCACAGGAGAAGAAGCAAGCTGAGGAAGTTAATCCATTCATGTGACCGAGCAATTACGTTTCACGAGGTTGCAAGCAAGATAGAGAGCATCAAGATCATCAACAAGGAAATTAACGACAATAGGAGCAAGTACGGCATAGAATTTGCTGAATCATCCGGAGGAGATGCAGAAGCAGAGGAGATACTGCACAGGCGCAGGAAACATGTTGAGGAAGATCAAGTAGTGGGCTTCGCTCATGACGCTGAGGTATTGGTGAAGGAGCTTATGGAAGGGAGTTTGCAACGGAATGTTGTTTCAATCATTGGCATGGGCGGCTTAGGCAAAACCACTCTTGCTAGGAAGATCTACAACAACAATGATGTCAAGAATTCCTTTGATTTCCGTGGGTGGATTTATGTCTCTCAAAAATATAGAATCAGAGAGCTGTTGCTTGAAATTTTGAAGGGAGTGACAATACTGCCAAGAGTGATGTTTAGAGCTGAATTGAAAGAGAAATTACTCCATGGGTTGTATGTACGTATAGCTCGAATAACGATAAATTGAAAGGGAGACTAACTGAAGGCTTGAAACGTTTCAAAGAAATGAATGAACGTTTCAAAGAAATGAATGATGAAGAATTCATAAAGGCATGGTCTGAGTTCTTGGAAGGCGTACAAGACCATAATGATTTGAAAAATTTGTTGTCAAAATTCGTGCAAGATTTTTACGAGAAGAATGGTGTTAAATTGCAAGATATGACTGAGGATGAATTGAAAAGTGTGTTGCATGAAAGCTTAGAAGACAGGAGGTACTTACTTGTCATGGACGACATCTGGAAACCTGACGTATGATATGAGATAAGTACTGCCTTTCCTAATAACTCAAATGGGAGTAGAATATTGATCACTACTCGAATAAAAGAAGTATCATTATATGCAAGTAGTGTTAATAATAGTGCTCCTCCTATTATCCCTTATGAACTCCCACTTCTTGAAGAAGATAAAAGTTGGGAACTCTTCTCTAAAAAGGTATTTCGGGAAGGTACCTGTCCTCCAGAACTAGAAACTCTAGGTAGACAACTTGTGAAAAGTTGTCAAGGTTTACCACTTGCTATTGTGGTATTGGGAGGTCTTTTGGCAAGTAAGGAGAAAACACATTGAATATGGTCAAAATATATTGGCCATGTCAATTCGTATCTAACTGAGGATAGATCAAGTTGTATAGACATATTGGCTCTAAGCTACAATCTCTTACCCCGCTGCTTGAAACCATGCTTTCTATATTTTGGAATCTACCCAGAAGACTTTGAGATACCAGTGAGGCAACTAATTGGACTTTGGATAGCCGAGGAATTCATATGGCAAATTGGGAATAGAAATATAGAGGATGTTGCTGAAGACTACTTGGAGGAACTCATTAATCGAAGCTTGATTCAAGTGGCAGCGAAAAGGCTAGATGGAGGAGTCAAAGCATGTCGTATCCATGATCTTCTACGAGACCTCTGTATATCGGAAAGTTCTAAAGAGAAGTTTCTTGAGGTTCATTCAAATGTTAACCTTTCACCCATAGGCAAATCTCGCAGAATTTCCATCCACTATGGCAACAATCCATACATTTCTTCCGGCCCTTGTGAGCCTTCAAATAGTCGTTCTATAATAGGCTTTGGGGGTGTTGTCGAGCTTGAGAGTCCTCCTGATAATTGCTACTTGGAATGGATTTACAAAAGTAACAAGTTGGTTCGGGTGGTAGAGCTCAGTAATATGGGCATTTGTTGCTTAATCTCCAAGGGAATTGAAAAGCTGGTCCTACCGAGGTACTTACGCATTTCGTCTGGTGAGCTTCATGTCATTCCAAATTCCATATGCAAACTTTGGAATCCAGAGACGTTGGACATGAGAAATTCTCCAGTGAAAACAAAATGCTTGCCCAAGGGGATATGGAAGTTACAAAGATTAAGACATTTGTACCTGGATGGGCCAACATCTCTACCTAGAACTAAAAAAAATACAGTGGCTTTACCCAATCTTCAAGTCCTTACTGGTATAGCTGTAAATGAAGACACTCAGAGTCACTTTGCCAAGGCCAGATTTCCTAATCTAAGAAAATTAGGATTGTATTTGATGGGACTGACGAAGTGGGCTCTGCAAGAGGTAAATCATACCGACGAGAAGAGTCTTCAGTGACGAGGAAACACGAGACTGACGAGTATAACATCCTATTCAATGCCCTTAATAAATAACAATGACAGTTACAGACCCAGCTGGACAGACCGTTGGGACCTAATTAAAGCCACATGATGAGGCCAGGAAGCGTTACCTGAAGGGAAGTTAAGTCTCCATAAAAGGTACAACGGCTAGAACCTACAACAACACATATATATATACTCCACATTCTCCCATGAAAAAGGTACGATATTTTTGCTAGAATTATACTATCTTGAGATATTCTTGGGCCATTCTTGACTCTAACTTGAGCATCGGAGGTGTTGTGGCAGGCACCACACCGGTGACCGTCTTTAAGAAACTTCTTTCCAGGAGGCTAAGTTCATCACCTGGCAACACTTAGTGACTGACGAATTCACACTTCATCAGTTTGGCGCCGTCTGTGGGAAACGACATTTTTTCATTCAGTTGCGAAAAGGTAGTTTCCTGTCAAATACATATTTCATATGGAATCCAATCAAGATTCTGCAGCCTTGGCACAACAAATTCAGGCCCTGGCAGCAACCGTCGAGGAATTGTCCAAACAGAATGAGGAAATGAAGCAGAGGCTTCAGCAGGAAGAGCATCGGTCCAAAGGAAATCAAGAGGACGAGGGAGATAGTCATAGAAGAATCGACCGTCCAAGGCCTACCACTCCAACTGAGCAGAACTCGAATATACTCCAGGAGATGAGGAAGGAGATGGACGAACTCAAAAACGCCATCAAAGAAAAAACAGAACGGAGTGTGGATCGACTGGTCAGGGCAACAGATTCACCATTCACTGTGGCCGTCCTCGACTGTCCAGTGCCGTCAAAATTTCGGCTGCCCCAACTCGAACCGTTTGACGGGCTAAAAGATCCCCAAGATCATCTTAACACATTTAAGACGACCTTGGGACTCCAGCAGCCCCCAGACGAAATTTTGTGTCGTTCCTTCCCAACTACTTTCAAAGGAGCCGCACGGGAATGGTTCACAAAGCTGCCCACATCGTCCATCGACACCTTTGAACAGTTGAGCAATGCCTTCCTGCGTCATTTCATTGGAGGACAACGACCAAAGAGAACCGCGGATCATTTACTCACCATCAGGCAGGGAGAGAGGGAAACTTTGAGGTCGTATGTGAAACGCTTCACCCGGGAGACACTGGAGGTAGACGAGGCTGATGACAAGGTGCAGCTAACAACCTTTAAGGCTGGTTTGAGAACCAGAGAACTCGTCTCGTCGCTTGCAAAAAATCCCCCGAAAACAATGGCTGAAATGCTCCTCAAAGCACAGAAGTACATGAACGCGGAAGACGCACTGGCCGCCATCGGGGACATTGAGAGGCCAGGAGACAAGGGTAGAAAGGAAGACGACCGTAGGGGGCAAAAGCGTGAGCGTCCCGATCGCCGAATCAATGACGGAAGTAGAAGAAAAGAAGATAAGAATCCTCGGACGGTAAAATTTACTCCTCTTGTAATGCCTGTTGATAAAATCCTAACGCAGATTAAGGACGATCATTACCTAAAGTGGCCGAGGCCGTTACACTCGTCTCCAAATGTTCGTGACAAGAACAAGTATTGCCGGTTCCACAAAGACCACGGCCATTACACCGAGGACTGTCGGGACCTCAAAGAGCAGGTAGAAGAGCTGATACGAAAGGGGAAATTGCAGAAATTTGTAAAGAAGGGTGAATATAGTAGATCTCGAGACGGGAACAAAGGTCAACCCGATGCTTCTTCACGAGGTAGTGACCGTCAGTCCCAACCTCCTCAGAATGTGGTCGGGGAAATACAGACAATCACAGGTGGACCCGTTACCGGAGGTTCGTTCAGGTCCCTCCAAAAAGCATATCAACGTCAGGTGAACAGCGTCCATACAACTCCCCCGTTGAAGCAAAGACGAACCGAGCAAGACATGACTTTCAATGAAAATGACGCCAGGGGAGTAAAACAGCCCCACAACGACCCCCTGGTCATAATGCTTACCATAGAAGGGTTCAACACGAAAAGGATCCTCGTGGACAATGGTAGCTCTGCTGACATCATTTACTTCCCTGCATTTCAACAGTTGAAGCTGGACCCCAGAAGGCTACGTCCTTTTGACTCCCCCCTCGTCAGTTTCAGTGGTGACAGGGTCTACCCCAAGGGCATAGTGACGCTAACAGTGACAGTAGGAACATACCCAAAGCAATTGACCCGTCAGCTGGACTTCTTGGTGGTGGATTGCCCCTCCTCCTATAACGTCATCATTGGAAGACCTGCCCTCAACAAGTGGAAGGCGTCCACATCTACCTACTGCTTAAAGGTAAAATTCCCTGTGGAGAACGGGGTTGGTGAAGTTAAGGGGGACCAAGTCTTAGCTCGAGAATGCTACCAGGCCGTGTTGGCCGCAAAGGAAAACCACACCTGGATAATTGAAGAGAAGCAAGAAGAAAAAGTGGAGGCTCTAGAAACAGTGCAACTAGTTGAGGGAGAAACGACCAAAACAACCAGAATAGGGACGACCTTGAGCCCCGAAATGAGAACCAAGCTCGTCCAGTTTCTTAAGCAAAACCTGGATGTCTTTGCCTGGAGCCATGACGACATGCCAGGTATATCCCCGGAAATCATCCTACACAGGTTGAATGTAGACCCAGAGAAGAAACCCGTCAAGCAGAGAAGAAGAGTCTTCGCACCAGAAAGAGATCAGGCAGTCGCAGACGAAGTAAAGAAGCTCTTGACTGCAGGTTTCATCAGGGAAGTGTACTACCCAGACTGGCTGGCCAATACTGTTCTGGTAAAGAAAGCAAATGGGAAGTGGAGGATGTGCGTAGATTTCACAGACCTGAATAGGGCCTGCCCGAAGGATAGTTTCCCCCTTCCAAGAATAGACCAGCTCGTAGACTCCACAGCCGGGCACAAGCTATTAACGTTCATGGATGCTTTCTCAGGATACAACCAGATAAAAATGGCTGACGAGGATGAGGAGAAAACGGCCTTTGTCACTAGCCAAGGCCTCTACTGCTATAAGGTAATGCCTTTCGGACTAAAGAATGCAGGTGCTACTTATCAGAGGTTAGTGAACAGAATGTTCAGCGGGCAGATAGGCAGGAATATGGAGGTTTATGTGGATGATATGCTCGTCAAGAGCAGGGAAGAGCTTACCCATCTGGACGACCTCAGTGAGACATTTGCCACTCTCAAACAATACCAAATGAAGCTGAATCCAAGTAAGTGTGTGTTTGGCGTAGCCTCAGGGAAGTTCTTGGGATTCATGGTATCCCAGAGAGGAATAGAGGCAAATCCGGAGAAGGTTCAAGCCATAATCAACATGACGTCACCCAAGACCGTCAAGGAGGTCCAAAAGCTCACAGGACGGATCGCCGCCCTTAACAGATTCGTCTCTAGAGCAACGGATAAATGCCTCCCCTTTTTTAAGACCCTGAAGCAGGCCTTCGCCTGGACCGACGAATGTGAAGCGGCTTTCCAAGAGCTCAAACGCTACCTGAGCAATCCACCTCTCCTGAGCCCGTCAAAAGAAGGGGAGAACCTGTATCTATACCTAGCTGTTTCGTCTACAGCCGTCAGCGCAGCCCTGATCCGCGAAGAAAACAGAGTACAACTCCCCGTTTATTATATCAGTCAAGCCTTCCAGGGGGCTGAGTCCAGGTACCCAAAAATCGAAAAAATCACGTTCGCGTTGATAATTGCCTCACGCAAGCTCAGGCAATATTTCCAGGCAAATCCAATCTGGGTAATGACGGACCAGCCTATCAAGAAGTCCATGAGCAAACCCGAGGCAGCAGGGAGAATGGTCCAATGGGCAATCGAACTTAGCCAGTTTGATATAGAGTACCATCCCAAGGCAGCCATTAAAGCACAGGCTCTGGCAGACTTTATCGCCGAGTTCACCTTTCCGGACGAACAAAGCCTTGCCAGTGAGGGCAAACTTTGGGTGATACAGACTGACGGTTCGTCAACCCAAAAGCGGGGAGGGGTAGGGGTCGTCATAACCACCCCCGACGGAGAAGTATTAAAGTATGGAGTTCAGCTGATGTTCCCGGCGACGAACAACGAAGCCGAGTATGAGGGGATTCTGACGGGGTTGAGGTTAGGGAAAGTTCTTGGAGCAAAAACCCTGTTAGTCCAAAACGACTCAAAGCTAGTAATCGGGCAGATCAAGGGAGAATACGAAGCAAAGGAAGAAAGAATGCAGAAATACCTCAGGTTGGTGAAGCACTTGACTCAAGAGTTTGAAGAGGTAGAGTTCATCCAGATTCCCAGAAGCCAGAATATGGCAGCAGACGAAGTATCGAAGATAGCCTCGTCGAAAGAAACAGGGTCGAATGCAGACCTGATGATGGAAGAACAGAAGAACCCCAGCATAGAAGAAATTTCAACCTTTGCAATCCAGAGCACAAGTAGCTGGATGTCACCCATTGTATCCTTTCTTCAGGATGGACACCTCCCTCAAGACACAAATGAAGCCAGGAAGATCAAGAAGAGGTCTGCCAGATTCACAATTCTTAATGACACTCTGTACAAGAGGGGTTTCTCCATGCCCTATCTAAGGTGTGTGAACGAAGAAGACGCTGAGTACATCCTAAGAGAGGTCCATGAAGGAATCTGCGGAGATCATGCAGGCCCTAGATCATTGGTAAGCAAAATTATGCGAACAGGTTATTTTTGGCCTACTATGCAGGTGGACGCAATGAAGTTCGTCAAGAAGTGTGACAAGTGCCAGCGGTTCGGGAACATTCAACGACTGCCAGCCGAAAGACTGACGACGATAGCGTCCCCTTGGCCATTTGCACAGTGGGGAATTGACATCGTTGGCCCATTACCCTTGGGCAAAGGCCAGGTAAAATTCTTACTCGTCGCTATAGATTATTTCACAAAATGGGTTGAGGCAGAGCCACTGGCAACTATCACCGAAGCAAAGATCCGGAACTTTGTATGGAAGAACATAGTCTGCAGATTCGGGATTCCACGGACGATCATATCGGACAACGGACGACAATTCGACTGCCAAGGCTTCAAGGACTTCTGCTCTGGTCTGGGCATCAAGAACCATTTCTCATCACCAGGCCACCCTCAAGCAAATGGACAGACAGAAGTGACGAACCGGACTCTACTCAAAATCATAAAGACGAAGTTAGATGACGCGAAGGGCTCTTGGCCAGACGAGCTACCCAACGTCTTGTGGGCCTACAGAACAACAGCAAGAACCCCGACGGGAGAAACCCCGTTCAGGCTTACTTATGGAACTGAGGCAGTGATCCCGGTCGAGGTCGGAGTGACCAGCACTAGGCGAGAGATGTTCAGCGAGGAAGACAATGACGATCACCTACGAATCAACCTGGACTGTCTAGACGAAGTCAGAGATAAAGCCTGCAGCCGGATAACAGATTACAAGAAAAAGATGACAGAATATTACAATAAAAGGGTGAAACTCCGACGACTCAACATCGGCGACCTCGTCCTGCGCGAAGTAACTCTGGCGACCAAGGATCCAACTCAAGGGAAACTTGGCCCCACATGGGAAGGACCGTACCGGGTTATTCATTATTCCAGACAGGGAAGCTACCACCTTGAGACTCTGGACGGACAAAGACTCCCGAGGCCATGGAACATTGAACACTTAAAGAAGTATCATCAGTAGACGTAACTCTCAAATGTACTTGTTATCAAAATCAATAAAGAATCTATTCAGCTGATATTACTCTGTGAGTAGGAGTATGCAACCGAAGGTAACTGACGAAGGAAATATCCCTAACACGGGTATAAGTCACCTAAAGCCAAAAATGGCTAAGTAGTAAGATTCCGCACTGACGGATGTAAACTACTGACGACAACAAATTAAGTTGTTGAAAAGCCAAAAATGGCTAAGTAGTAAGATTCCGCATTGACGGATGTAAACTACTGACGACAACAAATTAAGTTGTTGAAAAGCCAAAAATGGCTAAGTAGTAAGATTCCGCATTGACGGATGTAAACTATTGACGACGACAAATTAAGTTGTTGAAAAGCCAAAAATGGCTAAGTAGTAAGATTCCGCACTGACGGATGTAAACTACTGACGAAAACAAATTAAGTTGTTGAAAGCCAAAAATGGCTAAGTAGTAAGATTCTGTACTGACGGATGTAAACTACTGACGACAACGTACTCTGCACAGCATGTGAGGCCAGATCAAAACTCATCAGATACATAGACAATCAGGAAATGCAAGTAAGCTTGTTATAAATCTAAATAAGCATGTAATATTCAGTAAAGGTCCCCAAACCAAGGGCAATTTCCATTTGTTTTCACAATAAGACCCATAAACACTGGGCTGCTAATATTGTTGTCAAAATAAACAAGCAAAATTGTTCAAAGGTTGGGCCCGAAAACACGATGGGCACCCATATATAAAAAAATTTTTAGCACAACAAAAAATTTCCTAAGTATCAAGATCAGGCGTTGGCAGCCTCATCACCAACTGGAGCATCGTCAACGGGGGTATCCTGACGAGCAAAAGGAACAATGGCAGAAGACTGGCCAGCCTCGTCAGCAGACATTTCCTGGTCTATTTCCTCCAAATCCAGCTTCTCCATGTCCACTCCAGTAGGGTGTTTTAACAGGTACCTCCTCAAGAGCTCAAACCCTTTGAAGTACCAGCTGAACAAGACGGTGCTGTACTCATCAGTCGTCTGGAAGGCCTCAACCGACCTCGCAGCTATCGTCTTTAAGGATTCCCTGGCATTTGAGAGCTGCTCGTCCTTCTCTTGCGTCAACTGACGCTCCACCTTAATATCGTCTTCTAGTTTTTTTAGCTTCTCCTTCAGGGAAGCAGACTCGCCCATAGAGTCAACAAGACTTCTCCGCAGTTTGGAGTTCTTCGCTTCCAAGGTCTCCATCCTGGACGTCATAGAGGCTACCTTCGTCTCCTGAGTGAGATACTCTGAAGCAATGTGCATGCTCTCACCCAGTACCTAAAACAAAATTTTTTCCTCAATAAAAGAAATGGAACGAACAAGAGGACGAAGGAAAGAAGGAGCAGAAATAAGCTAACCTGTACGAGCTTGTGAATATGTCGAGCCGCCACATCATTAAACGGGACACCCGACAAAGGCTTCAGGTCCCCAGCGGTCACCACCTCGTGGGCCCTATCCACAGCCAGCCTCTCGTCATTCCAGAGGGTGGATGGACGAAGGACGCTCTTCTCCTTCTCCTTCTCAGTCATCCTCGGTCTTTTTGAAGATGGAGTACCCTCGATCTCCTCCACTGAAGTCGTGGGAGAAGCAGTCCTCGTCGTTGCCACCCCCGACACGACTGGGCTGACGGAAGCAATTGGAGGCGCCAAGCCACTCTTCCCAGTGACACGCACAGCCTTTTTTCCCAAGCTAGACAGGGGCTCGTCCTTCTTGGATCTCATTTTGGCATACATCTCCTTGTTTAATTTTGTCGTAATCTCTGCAAGAAGGAAACACTTGTTAAAAAAAAAAAAAAAAAACTGCTGCGTAAGAGACAAATACTGACGAACTAAATACTTACTCCTTTTTCCTTCAATTTCAAGATTTTTCCGAACAAAGTCAGACGGATCTGGCCCAAGACAATAAAAGGCAAGTGTCCTGGGATCAATAAGGTCGTCCCAATTTTCGATCGTCTGAGCGTATTCGATCGCCTTCTGGACCCGACTCCTGTACCTGCTCTTCAATTTGGGTCGTCTCTTAACTGCACAGAAGAGGAGAGGGGAGTTTTAAACCAAAAATTGAGAAGCTGAAAAACCAGCGGGAAAATCAAGGAAACTCATCATGTGAAGCATTAATTCCTCCAATCAAAAAGCGCCACGTGGGCCACAACCCAAAAGGAACTGCCACAGCACATTAAATACGGCTCGAAAACCCAACCGCCTACTGCCTAGAAACTTTTCACCTTCCGTGGTCGTCACGACACGTCTTGACGACCTCAGAATCCGGGGGCAACTGATGGGACTGACGAAGTGGGCTCTGCAAGAGGTAAATCATACCGACGAGAAGAGTCTTCAGTGACGAGGAAACACGAGACTGACGAGTATAACATCCTATTCAATGCCCTTAATAAATAACAATGACAGTTACAGACCTAGCTGGACAGACCGTTGGGACCTAATTAAAGCCACATGATGAGGCCAGGAAGCGTTACCTGAAGGGAAGTTAAGCCTCCATAAAAGGTACAACGGCTAGAACCTACAACAACACATATATATATACTCCACATTCTCCCATGAGAAAGGTACGATATTTTTGCTAGAATTATACTATCTTGAGATATTCTTGTGCCATTCTTGACTCTAACTTGAGCATCGGAGGTGTTGTGGCAGGCACCACACCGGTGACCGTCTTTAAGAAACTTCTTTCCAGGAGGCTAAGTTCATCACCTGGCAACACTTAGTGACTGACGAATTCACACTTCATCAGTATTCTTCAAGATGGGTAGAGTCAGGGATTTTGTCAAGCCTCCGTCCCTTGTGTCTTCTACAAACTTTGAAGATTTATCATCTTAATGAGATTTCATCAAGTCCTTCAATTTTGTTGACCCTCACAAAAATAACCTTAGTAGATTCAGCCTTAGTAGATTCATTATCTCCAGCCTTCATGGGAGTGTTGGGTAGCCTTCCCAAACTTCGAATACTCAAAGTAATTGGAAGAACTGCCACTAAATCTAAATACGTCAGTAATGTCCTCAACTGCGATGAAAGAAGTTTTCAGCAACTAGAAGTCTTTAAAATGGCAAGTCTGGACTATTTTGAATGGAAATTGGGGGAAGGTGCAATGCCAAACCTTCAACGTTTGGTCATCGAAAGGACCTTTTGTATGCTCCCGCACGAACTATTGTGCTTGAAAGCCTTGCGGGATGTGGAAATTTTACATCCCGAACCAGAATTGGCCAGGAGGCTTCGACGGTTGCAGATGAGGGATGGATGTAAGCTCCCATGTCTATCCACCTCTCGACCCAACTTACCGAGAGAGTAGAAGTTTTACATCCCAATCCACATTTGGCATTGAGGCTTCGACAGTTGCAGATGCGGGATGGATGTAAGCTCTATGTCTATCCAAATAATTGAGAAAAAGTTGATTGGTTGTGCCATGCTTTGGTGCGGGGCTGGGTCCTGCGGGGTCAGTGGTCGTTTGCTTTGTCCGTTCATTCGTGTGTTGATGGTATGATATGATATCACACGTACTTGTTACTTTTTTTCTAATTCCCTGATTTTTGCTGTATTTTGGATTATCTGTAATTTTGTATAAAATAGTTTGTGTGGAACAAGTATTTTTTTATTTCCTAATTATCCAAGCTTTTAAGCCTTTATTGCTATTTTCTTTTTCTTTTCTTTTTTTTTCTTTTTTAAATCCTTTATAATAATTTATTATTTTTATGGTGATATATCCATTTTGGTTTGGAGGAAGTTTATTGAAATGTTTAGTAAGTCTATGTTTGAGCTTGATTATATTATGTGTTTGTTTAGGTGACTATTTGACTCACAAATAACAGAAAAAAGAACAAAGCTTAGCTTCAGAATTGGTTGTAACCTAATGGTATAACCGTTGAATTGCATGTTCTTTAAGCTCTTAATATATATGTCAATTGGATACTATATAGATATATATTATATCTAATATCTAATCTTATCTTATCTAATGTCCCAGAGAAAATTCAATTAAATTCTACATTTTAAATCCAATTTTTCTTCATATATTCCAAAATGTCTTAATTTTTGTGTCATATGGGGATACCATGCCACAAATATCCATCCAGTTGAATAAATCACGTTTGGATTTCTCTTGTAAAAGTAAATAAGACTGTAGTTCTAGATTTCTTCCATACACGTGTTCATCCCCAGCGAATTGAAAAATTACAGTCCTACACAACTAAAGGTACGTATTAGCACCAGCAATTTACACCACTACCATAACCGAGGAGTCAGACTCATAGAGTCCAATGGAAAAGGGCCTTAAAAGAGTCAAACCTCCTGGCTCCTCCTCCTCCTCCTGATAAAACCATATTTTTCAGATACCCACGTTAATGATGATCAAATTTTGCAGGTAATTCACCCAAAACTTTTTGTTACATGCAGTCATGCCCACAAGGGGGCTCATATTGCATTTTTTCGGTTTTAAAATTCATTGCAGCTGATATTCTCTCTATTCTGCAATATTTGATTGTGTGACTCAAATATTTCAGTGGAATAATTTTTTTAAAACATAACCTGAATTGGACTCAGAACTCAATGACATAAAAACCTTTCTTTGATTTTATGGGGACTAATTACTTGCACAACAAAAAGGGATTTGTATTTTTTAATGCAAGTAACATTAGGATTCTAATTATAATGAACCTGAATTAGGATGATACAATAGACTTTGGGCTTGAGTAGATCATACAATGGGCTTGTACGTGTCTATTTTTAGTTGACAACTTCACTGTGACTATCAACTTTGGCTAGTTAGCACCTCTTATTACTCAGTGCATAATAAGAGACTTTTTAAGAAAATAGTGCTTTCTCTAGGCACTTTAGGGAATTTCTTAGGTTTGGATACTGTGTAATATGTTGTGAGAAGTTCCTCATTGGTTTATATGGTATTTTCTATATTTGGTTTTAACTAATTTTGCTAATGAAGGTTTAAATCTTTATCACAGCGTTTGGAGGAGATGGAAGTGCAGAATATTCCCCTTGAGGAAGGGAAGAAGCAATTTGAAGTTGTTGATAAGGGTGATGTTGTTATTTTGCCTGCTTTTAGAGCTGCAGTGGATGAGATGTTGACTTTGAGGGACAAAAATGTACAAATTGTTGATACAACTTGCCCATGGGTGTCTAAGGTACCTTTTGCAGATATTGGCCTCTGTTTTGTCATGCATTTAAAAAAAGAAGTATTCCTTTTTATATTCAGGTGATACTTAATAAATTTGTGTGAAGGTCTGGAATACTGTTGAGAAGCACAAGAAAGGAGATTACACCTCAATCATATATAAATAATCTTATATTCATATATAAAAATTATATTATAATCTTAATGTATATTTTTTAAGTATATTCATATATATGCACGATGATATAAGTCAATATAAATAAGAGTAAAATTTAGATATAATACTTAGGTACTATTTTTTAAATTTTCTTTTTAAGATTTTATCATGTAAATTTTTCACATAAGATCGAAGCATAATTTTTAATTAAATAATTACGTAACTGAATTTTAAGAACGGAATTTTAAGAAAAGAAGGTGAATACTTGTAACTAAATTCTGTCCTGTGTCGACAGTACTGTAAAACGGACATTAATGTAATGTCTCTAACCAGCGAAAAATAAAAGGATAAGAAAGTAATACTCATTATTATTGATCTCACAACAGACCAACAAGCCCAAGAACAAGATAAGAACATTGCTGTTTGCACTGTCAAACTTCTCAGCTAAGAATTTTAGAGGTACTCGGTAGATGCACTTAAAAATTAAAAACGTGTGTTCAAAATCACTTTCCTTCTTCCCTTCATTTCCAACTTCAAGTCCACATGATAGTCATCGTAAAACACTTTCCTTCATCCTTCCAGACTTTCCTTTCCTAACAACCCTCTGCCCCCGTGAGTGGCTCTCAATCAAGTCTCTCGGTTCAAGCAGCCCAGATTGGTTCAAGCTCAGCCTCATTCACTTCTCTCTCCCCCTTTGCTAGATCATTTTCTCTCTCCCTCTCTCCTCCCCTTTGCCAGATCGGTTCATCTCTCTCCTTAATTTTGTATTTTTGTGATTTGGGTCTCCGATCTAAGGATTTGGTTCTTCGATCTAAGGATTTGAGTTTGGGTTTTTTGTTGTGGTTGTGGTTTGAGGCTTGGGCTGTGGTGGAGCTTGTGGTTGTGGGTTTTCTATGCATTCGTTTGGATTTTTTGGTGGAGGTTGTGGTTTTGGTTGAGGGCTGTTGGTGGGTTTGGATTTTTGATTCATTCGGATTTTTTGGTGGAGGTTGTGGTTGTGTTGAGGGCTGTTGGTGGTGGAGGTTGTGGTTGTGGGCTTCTAGGTTTGCCGGTGGTGGCGGTGGAGCTGAGTTTTGTGACCAAACAAAAAGTGTTGGATTTTTTGAGTGATACTGGACTTTGGGTTATGAGTTATGGATTTTGAGTTTGAGTTATGAAAACTGAGTACTGACTTATGAAAACTGAGTCAGTCCTAAACCAAACGAGCCCTAATTGATTTGTACTAAGTTTTACTGTTTTACCCACGAGGGAGAGAAAATAATTAAGCAGACATGGCAGACAGTGTAGTGAGTTTCCTGTTGGAAAACCTGACTCAGTTGCTCATCCAAGAATCAAAATTGCTAGGGGGATTAGAGGATCAAGTGAGGTCACTTCAGAATGAGCTGTCTCTGATCAACGCCTTCCTGAAAAATACTGAAGGGAAACGGCATGACAATGAGTTGGTGAAGGAGGTAGTAAGCCAAATCAGGGACGTAGCTTATGATGCTGAGGATGTTATTGATACATACATCATGGCTGTGACAAAGCACAGAAGAAAAGGCAAGCTGGGGAAGTTAATCCCTTCAGCTGACCGAGCAATTGCGTTTCACGAAGTTGCAAAAAAGATAGAGAGCATCAAGATCATCAACAAGGAAATTAACGACAATAGGAACAAGTACGGCATAGAAATAGCTGAATCATCCGGAGCAGAAACAGAAGCAGAGGTGAAACTACACAAGCGCAGAAGATACGTAGAGGAAGATCACGTGGTGGGCTTTGGTCATGACACAGAGGCATTGGTGAATCAGCTTATTGAACGTAGTTTGCAGCTTAATTTTGTTTCAATCATTGGCATGGGTGGCTTAGGTAAGACCACTCTTGCTAGGAAGATCTACAACGACAATCATGTCAAGAACCACTTTAATTTCCATGGGTGGGTGTATGTCTCTCAAGAATATAAAATCAGAGACATGTTGATTGAAATTTTGAAGGGTATGACACCAATGCCAAAACTGAAGAAGTTTATTTTGAAAGTTGAATTGAAAGGGGAATTATTTCACGGTCTGGAAGCTAAGTATAGCATGAACAAAGATAAATTGAAAGGGACACTAATTGAAGACTTGAACGGAATCAAGGCAATGAATGATGAAGAATGCAGAAAGGTATTGTTTGCTTTCTTGGAAGCCAAAAAAAAATAAAAAAATCGAAAGATTTGCCAAAATGGTTGTCAGTCATGAAAGCTTTCGTGGAAGGTATTTACGAAAAGAATGGTGAAGGGTGGCAAGATTTGGATGAAGATGAATTGAGAAGTTTGTTGTTCGATTGCTTGAAAGACAAGAGGTACCTAGTTGTCCTAGACGACATTTGGGAAATTGAAGCATGGAATGAGGTAAGTGCTGCCTTTCCTAATAACTCGAATGGGAGTAGAATATTGATTACTAGCCGAATAAAAGAAGTAGCATTACATGCAACTAGTGTTAATAGTGTTCCTATTCCTCCTTATGAACTCCCATTTCTTAAAGAAGATAAAAGTTGGGAACTCTTTTGTCAGAAGGTGTTTTGAGGAGCTACATGCCCTTTAGAACTTGAAACTTTAGGGAGACAAATTGTGGACAGTTGCCAAGGCTTACCACTTGCTATTGTGGTATTGGGGGGTCTTTTGGCGAATAAGGAGAAAACACATCGAACATGCTCAAAATATATTGGCCATGTCAATTCGTATCTGACTGAGGATAGATCAAGTTGCATGGACATATTGGCTCTAAGCTACAATCACTTACCCCGACGCTTGAAACCATGCTTTCTATATTTTGGTATTTACCCAGAAGACTTTGAGATACCAGTGTAACAGAAAACAAAGTGTAACTAACACAGTGAAGCTAGAGAGAGAGATAGAGAGAAAGAAGGAGAATCAAGAATTGAAGCTCTGAAAAATATCTGAATCAATCGATTAAAAATATAGTTACAGAAAGATTATATAACCTAAAGATCAAAGAAAATAATCTAACCACCTCTAACCAATTCCTAATTACACGGATCAGCTTCCCATCATCTGATCATTATAATATCCAATTGATCACCCCCTTACACATGTCAACACAAATAAACTAACTACATTACAATTGAAAACTACATGTAAATTGATTACACTACTATAGAAAGCTACAGGTCGTACGCTTTTGTAGCTGAGCTGTTTAATGAACTTCATCAACACATGTATATACTCTGCCCCAATGCTCTGCCTCTCTGCCTAATCAGAAACCTCATCTTGAAATACTCTCATTTACCTTCAAACTTTGACATTCCCCCTCAAGATGAGAATCTAATCTGTTGCTTGCATCTGCATCTGTTTTCTTTGCAACTGATTTATCAACTTCTAAGACTGTACATTCCCCCTGAAGAAGAGAAGTTGAAACATGAATTTTCATAACATTCATTTTACTTAACAAATGTCTCAACTGTGAACTGTTAAGGGCCTTAGTGAGCAAATCTGCCAGCTGAGTGTGTGTGGGAGTGAAAAACAGCCTAACCACATTGTCTTGTACCTTATCTCTAACAACATGACAATCAACCTCTATGTGTTTGGTTCTCTCATGAAACACAGGGTTTTCTCCAATATTGCTTGATTGTCACAAAACAGAAGAGCAGGTTGAGGATGCCAAATCTCCAAATCCTTCAACAATGATAGCAGCCAAGTCAGCTCACACACAGTGACAGCCATAGCTCTGTATTCTGCCTCAGCAGAAGATCTAGACACTATAGATTGTTTCTTAGACTTCCAAGAGATTAAGGAATCACCCAAAAATATACAATAGCCTGTGGTTGATCTTCTGGAGTCTATACAAGATGCCCAATCAGCATCTGTATAAGCCTTCAAATGAAAATCTGAAGATGCAGACAAGAAAACTCCTTGACCTGGACAACCCTTTATGTACTGCAAAATCTTATAAGCTGCATCTAGGTGAGGCTTCCTTGGTTTGGACATGAATTGACTCAACTTATGGACCGGGTAGGCTATGTCTGGTCTGGTGATGGTTAGGTATATCAATCTACCAACTAACCTTCTATAGATTCCAGGATCAGGTAACAAAGTACCTTGTAGCTTGCTCAACTTTAAATTTTGCTCCATTGGTACTTTACTAGGCTTACAAGCGGACATACCAGCATCCTTTAGAATCTCCAAAGCATATTTTCTTTGGCATAAGCTGATCCTTTTGGCTGACCTGGCTATTTCAAGACCAAGAAAGTACTTTAAGCCTCCAAGGTCTTTAAGCTTGAAGTGTTGATCTAAGGAGACTTTGAGTGCTTCAACCTCTTGAACATTGTTGCTAGCTATGAGAATGTCATCAACATAGACCACCAATGCTATGAAAGAACCACCAAGCCTCCTTGTAAACAATGAGTAATCAGCCTTGGATTGTTTAAAACCAAGCTGTTTGATAACTGAACAAAATTTAGCATTCCATTGCCTTGAGGCCTGTTTGAGTCCATATAAGGACTTATTTAACTTGCAAACAACATTCCCTCCTTTGCTGTGAAAGCCTTGAGGGAGTTGCATATACACCTCCTCATGTAAATCCCCATTCAAGAATGCATTGTTGACATCTAACTGTACCAAGTGCCACCCTTTCACAGCAGAGATAGCAAGAAGAGTTTTAACAGTAGTTAAATTGGCAACAGGGGAAAAAGTGTCAGTAAAATCTAATCCCTCTTGCTGAGTAAATCCCTTTACAACTAGTCTTGCTTTATACCTCTCCACAGATCCATCTGCCTTGTACTTAACCCTATAGACCCATTTGCATCCAATTGCCCTTTTGTTGAAAGGCAAAGTAGTAAGTGTCCAAGTATTGTTAGAAACCAAAGCTGCAATCTCAGCATTCATGGCATCTTTCCACTTAGGATCCTTAATAGCCTCATGATAGAATCTTGGTTTAGGGATTGAGGTAATAAGGGAGCAAAAATGGGCATAGGAAGGAGAGAGTTGGGAAGAATCAATGTAATTAGAGAGAGGATATTTAGTACCTGATGGGAGAATAGAACCTGACTTGTTGTTGCTGAGATGAGTGGACTGTGTAAGTTCATTTGAAGTAATGGTGTTGCATTTGTAATCCTTCAAGTATGTAGGAGCTTTAGAAGGTCTAGAAGATCTTCTTAAGGAAGGAATAGATGCAGGTGGATCATGTATAGGATTTTGAGCAACTAAAGGGATAGTAACAGATTCTGCAGAAGTAGAATGACTAGAATTTGATATGACATATTTGGGTATAACAGAATCAAGGATGACATATCTACTGCTTGATGTGAGACTTGGGTAGGATTACAAGGAGAAGGAGAAGTGTGTGAAGATGGAAGGACAGGATCAAGAAATATGACATCAACTGGGGTTGCCACATTAGGACAGATATTAGGAAAAGATATAGAGGCTTATGGTGAAGTGATAGAAGAGATGAAAGGAAAAACATGTTCATGAAAATAGACATCCCTTGAGATGAAAAGTTGTTTGGTTATCAAATTCAACAATTTGTAACCCTTGACACCAAAAGGGTATCCAAGAAAGACACAAGGAATAGATCTAGGAGCAAATTTTGATCTATTGTGAGCTAAGGTAGATGCAAAACATAGACATCCAAACACTTTTAAGTGATTATAAGAAGGAGTTTTGCAATAAAGTTTCTCAAATGGAGTTTTATGATTCAAAACAGTACTAGGCAGCATGTTAATAATGTGAACAGCTGTCAAAACACAATCCCCCCAATAGCAAAGTGGTATATTTGACTGAAATTTCAATGCTCTAGCAATGTTTAAAATGTATTGATGCTTTCTCTCCACAACTGAATTTTGTTGTGGAGTAGCAACACAGGAGTGTTGATGTACAATCCCATGTTGAGCATAAAAATCTTTGAGAAAAAATTCTTGAGCATTGTCAGTCCTAATTACTTTGATATTAGATTGAAATTGAGTAAAGATCATGTTATAAAAAGAGATTAACAAAGGCCTAGTTTCTGTTTTGGATTTCATTAGATAAACCCAAGTGGATCTTGTAGCATCATCCACAATTGTAAGAAAGTATCGAAAACCATCATGAGTTGCTTTAGCAAAAGGTCCCCATACATCACAATGTATTAAATCAAAAGCATGCTCAGACATATGATTGGAATTAGGAAAGGGTAATCTTTTAAATTTGGCAATTGGACAAACAACACATTCTTTATTGGAATGAAAAGAAGGCACATCTGATACACAATAAGGAAGTTTGTCATCAGACACATGTCCTAATCTAAGATGCCATAAGTATGACTTATTGACAGTAGAATCATTAGAAACAGAATGAACAAAAGATTTGAAAACTGACTCTAGGACAGTGGTTGCTTCTGAAGCAGTCTTGCAATTTTCTGAGGTTTGCAGCAGATAAAGATTGTTGTGAAGCTTACCCAATCCAATCACTCTCCAACAAGTAAGGTCCTGTATAAAACAGTAGTATGAAAGAAACACCAAACAACATGATAATGATTTGGTTAATTTGCTCACTGATATCAGATTAAATGAAAAAGCTGGGACACAGATCACATTTTCAAGAATCAATGTTGGGGTAAGTTGGACTGTGCCTATGTGTGTGACAAGAACCCTTTCACCATTAGGCAAATGTACAAAGGATGACAAGGAACTAGTTATGCTGGTGAAAAGGGATATAGAATGAATGATGTGATCGATGGCTCCTGTGTCTAGAACCCAACTTTCAGCATTATGAGCTATTTTATTTGAAGGATTTTCAAAAAAAAATTGAATTCTTCAAATTAAGGCAAACAGAATCCTGGAAAAAGGCACAAGAAATACCTGAGAGAGCAGAATTGGCTGCATGAACAACATCTTGACTGGTAGAGGAAGAAGCATGAGAGCTCAGCATTGACAGTAATTGCTGGCATTGCTCAGCTGTGAATGGAAAGGAGCTTGATGCAGCCTCGGATTGACCATTTTCACCATCAAAAATCACTTGATTTGCCACAGAAAATTTCCCTTTTTGTTTGTATCCTGGTGGAAATCCTACTAGTTTGTAGCATTTTTCCACGAAATGGCCAAGTTTTCCACAATGACTGCAGGCAGGTTTGCCCTTGCCTTTGTTCTTTCCTCCTTGATTGAACCCTTGAGTCTTGACTGCCAGAGTTGTTGAATCAACTGACACACCACCTCCATTGAAACCTAAAGCCCTCTGCCTCTCTTCTTGTATCACCAAAGAGAAGGTTTTGTCAATTGAAGGACTTAGATCCATCATCAGAATCTGAGTTCTGACTTGTGAGAAAGCTTCATTCAAGCCATTAAGGAATTGCATCAATGCATCTTGATGATTGAAGAGTGTGATTTTATCATTCACTCCACAAATGCATCGGCCACATGAACATAATGGTGAAGGCCTGAGATTGAGTAACTGATCCCATGATGCTTGAAGATTAGTGAAGTAGGTAGTCACGGTTGTATCTCCTTGCATAATTGTTGAGATCATTTTCTGAAGCTGTGAAATGCGTGGACCATTAGCTTGAGAAAAACGGTTTCTAAGTGAATTCCAAACCTCCATTGCAGTGTTTCTGTAGATCACACTTGTAGTGATATGAGGTGAAACAGAATTTAAAATCCATGAGGAAATCATGGAGTTGTTCTTCGACCAAGCAATTTTCTCCAGGGGTGTGATAGCCATAGAAATCGTGATAGAGCCATCAACAAAACACAGCTTGCTCTTCGCATCTAGTGCCATAAGCATAGCCCTAGCCCAATTGGGGTAATTGTCCTCAGTCAAGAGTTGAGTAACAAGAATCGTACCTGGTGACTCTCCATGGTGCAAAAAGAAAGGGCTTCTCGGATCCTCCATTGGAGAAAGCTCACGATGAGCATAAGATTGAGAAGCAGTGGAAGAAGGAGCTTGATCTTGATTCTCCATTAATGGAAGCAAAAGAGCTCTGATACCATAACAGAAAACAGAGTGTAACAAACACAGTGAAGCTAGAGAGAGAGAGAAAGAAAGAATGAGAATCAAGAATTGAAGCTCTAAGAAATATCTGAAATTGATTAATGAAAGAATAGTTACAGAAAAGATTATATAGCCTAAAGAACAAAGAGAATAATCTAACCATCTCTAACCAATTCCGAATTACATGGATCAACTTCCCACCATCTGATCATTACAACTGATCATCACCTTACACGTGTCAACACAAATAAACTAACTACACTACAATAGAAAGCTACATGTAAATTGATTACACTACTATAGAAAGCTACAGGTCGTACGCTTTTGTAGCTAAGCTGTTTAATGAACTTCATCAACACATGTATATACTTTGCCCCAATACTCTGCCTCTCTGCCTAATCAGAAACCTCATCTTGAAATACTCTCATTTACCTTCAAACTTTGACACAGTGAGGCAACTAATCCGACTATGGATAGCCGAGGGATTCATTCAACAAATCGGGAATAGAAATATAGAGGACATTGCTGAAGACTACTTGGAGGAACTCATTGATTGGAGCTTGATTCAAGTGGCAACAAAAAGGCTAGATGGAGGAGTCAAAACATGTCGTATCCATGATCTTTTACGAGACCTTTGTATATCAGAAAGTGCTGAAGAGAAGTTTCTTGAGGTTTGTTCAGATGTTAAGCTTTCACCCATGAGCAAGTGTCGTAGAATTTCCATCCACTTTGCCAACCATCCATACGTTTCTTCCTCTTCCAACCCCTCGTAAGTCTTCAAATAATCGTTCTGTAATAGGCTTTCAGGGAGTTGTCGGGCTTGAGAGTCTTCTTGACAAAGGCTACTACTTGAAATGGCTATGCAAAAGTAACAAGTTGGTTCGGGTGGTAGAGCTTAGTAATATGGCCATTTGTTGCGCAATCCCCAACAAGATTCAAAACCTGTTTCTTTTGAGGTACTTGAGCATTTCATCTGGTTTGCGTCATGTCATTATTCCAAATTCCTTATGCAACCTTTGGAATCTTGAGATGCTAGATATGAGAAATTCTATAATTGAAAGCTTGCCCAAGGGGTTATGGAAGTTACAAAAATTAAGACATTTGTACTTGAATGGGCCAACATCTCTACCTGGAACAGACAATGAAGAGGGTTTACCCAATCTTCAAGTCCTTACTGGTATAGCATTAAATCACTACACTGAGAGTCTCTTTGCCAAGGCCAGATTTCCTAACCTAAGAAAATTAGGATTGTGTTCATCAAATGTGCAAGAGTCAAGGTTATTTATATTGTCATTGTCAAGCATCCATCCCATGCGTCATCTGCAGACTTTGAAGGTTTGTAAATATATTTATAATCTTTCAAATCCAAGTTCACTCCAGTTGATCCCAACAAAGTTAACCTTGCTGGATATGCCAAAATTTTCTCCTTCTTTTGGAGTGTTGTGTAGCCTTACCAACCTTCGAATACTCAAAAGTAGTTGGATGTGACAATTTAGTACTTGAATGCGATGAACATAGTTTTTATCAACTCCGAGTCTTCAAAATGGCAAAATTAAATCATATGCAATGGACTATGAAGAAAGGTGCAATGCCAAGGCTTCAACGTTTGGTCATCGAGCGTTGCAACTTTTATATGATGCCCCTGGACGAACTATGGTGCTCGAGCGCCTTGCAGGATGTGGAAGTTTTCTATCCCGATCCAAAATTGGTTAAGGGGCTTCAGCAGTTTCAGATGAGGGATGGATGTAGGCTCCAAGTCTATCCATCTCTGGACCCATTCCCAACAACTAATTGAGATAAGTAGTCTGTTGTGCTATGCTTTGGTGGTCAATTCCCCTCTCTTTCCTGATTGTCTTAGCTGTTTGTTAACTTAAGCCTTTACTGTATTTGTTTTTTGTTTATGGACCTGTGGTGATAAATCCGTCTTGGTTTGGAGGAAGGTATAGTCTTGGGATTGGAACACTACTAAATTGAAAAGCTTTATTATTATTATTATTATTATTTAGTCTGTGTTTGAATTCATTTATATTATATTATATTAATTTCTAAAGATTTTTTTTTATCAGTATAGATTTCCATCTTTTGTTTTTTTTTTTTCTTTAGCAAGTAGGAAGGAAATTTGATTCCATGTGATAGACATTGGTTCTGAAATAATGGGCACTGAACCTTTATTTTGTTTTTATTTTATATATTTTTTGTCTTTTTTGATAATTCAAGTAATGTTGCTTTTATCATAAAATGCTTCGACAAAGATATCTTGGAAACGGAATGCAATGCATCAATGAATTTGTCATATGTTTTGATGGTGAATTCTGCTTGTGCTTGTACTTAAAACTAGTAATTATTAGTTAACAGATGGAATCAGTCAAGTTACTCTGCCATAATGCTATTTTTATGGATGTCTATTATTGCACTATTTTCTTAGTAATATATTTAACGGTGCGTAACAATCTTTTTTCTTATGTTACTACGCATATCAATGACTAACACTCCTTTCAGATATGTGAACCAAGAATGACAGTGTTCAATTGTAACTCACAAGGCCTGTTTCTATTTGCTCCTGGTAAAATAATTTATGAACCAAGTAGTTAATTACACTAGTAAGTTGCCTGTGCGATGCACGGATAATGTTATAATGTTTTATATAAGATGGTTTTGAAGAATGTTGTATATATATTATAGTATAATTGTTATAGAACTTTGTCAATCAATAATGAGTTCATCATAAGAAAAAACAATTATAACTTATATACACATCTATTATAATTATTTAGTTAAAGTAATTAGAAATAAAAAAATAACTTTGAAGGGATATTGTAAAATAAAAGTTGGTATATAATGTGTTTTTCTCTTTTTCCTTAATTTTAAAACAAAATACGCATCCCAAAAGACCTAAACACTCATAGTCAATCACAGTCTTTACAAAACCCACTAGTTCACAACATCCAACCTTAACATTGGAGTTAATCTACAAAGTTTGCTGGTAAAACTAAATTCATCAGCCTAATCTAATATCGTTTATTTATCATCACCTACTACTGCATATTCATTCAAATTCAAATCCTTTTCTTATGCATAATTATTTGCCATGTGGCCATAGGACACAAAGTTCCCTTCCCCTTGAAGATGAATCCTTTCCTAATGATTGTGATATATATGGAAGTAGAGACTTGCGCATACCGTATTTTTCAACCTTAGTTGGAGAAAACTCATATCAAATTTTGAAGTGTTGAATGATAAGAATTCTAATATTGGATACTCGCACTAATTCTTCTACCACTTATGTGAGTACTTGGAACAAAAGAGCCTTACTTCTCACATCATTGAATTCATCAGGAATAATGAACTTAATATGTGGAATCAAGAATGAGGTCTATCTTTTCCACTTTATCTATCTTTCGATCTTCAAACTCAAATTTCATATCAAGTGCACCCTCCAACATATTATTCTTGTGAATTGTTGGTGATTCTTAGAGTATGTAATTATGATTCTCCAAAATTTTGTGAGATCCTTGAATTGTTGGTTGTTCTTCGATCTCTAAAATTTCATTGGATTCTTTATCCGTTGGTTGTTTCTCAAAGACCTCTATCATTTGGTCCCACATATCTTGCATCCTTGTTATTCCTTTGGACAGGTTCCTTGAGAATATCTAACATTTGGTTGATATTCTAGACGAACTTTCCAAAATTTTGGATCAATGCTTTGATATGGGCTAGACATGATAAGCTTAATGGGCAGATCTGGCTTTTTTTTGGGGCTGCACATGGAAACTTGTGTGAGTAGCTTTTTTGTGGGCTAGTGGGCTGGGTCAGGTGTTATATTTTGGGTCACGTCAGAGTCGTCAGACAAAAAGTTGGTGTTTATAAAACTGGGTCGGTCTTTCCCTTAAAAAAAAAAAAAAAATTATTTACAAAAGTTGCAATGTTGATATTAGCGGCAAGACAGGAACGAGAAATAGGCGGATTGGTAGTGGAACTCCGGCAATGCTTGATGGGGCTGGAAATCTCAGGGAAATACGTGTGTTGCTTGCCTCTGATACCAAATGATATCAACTAGGATAATTGAAAAAGATAAATTAGACTCCTTTTGGTTAATTTTTCTGCTTAAGTTCCGTTACTCATAAGAAGAAAACTATCCTAACAAATAGAAACTTACTCCTATCAAATACAAATTTGAAACAATATCAACCTAATCTAATACCTGTTCATTTATCATCTGCATAATTATTTGCCCTGTGTCATTGGGACACAACAATATCTCAATAAATTTGTGTGAAGGTCTAGGATACTGTTGAGAAGCACAAGAAAGGAGATTTCGCATCAATCATTCATGGTAAATATGCTCATGAGGAAACTGTAGCAACTGCATCTTTTGCTGGGAAGTATGTTATTGTCAAGAATATGACAGAGGTATGTCCCAAATGTAGCTAAAACCTTACTTTAGTTATAAATCACTATTTTTGGTGTACAACTGTAGATTCACTTATGTTGAAGAAATATGTTTCTACTATAAGCTTTTCCATGAATGCAGACAATGAATGTGTGTGAGACTACATTCTTGGGGGTGGCCTTAATGGGTCTAGCTCAACCAAAGAGGAGTTTCTAAAGGTGCAGAGTTTTGTTGCTGATTTGAGCTTTAATGTCTACTGTAAGGTTAAATTTTATCAACCATCTTGTTGGCTTTATTCCGTGCCAATTTGCTTGTAATTCAGCACTTAGTAACCCTGTATTTAGGTGAGATTCATGTAAGGGTAGTGTGTGAGAGAGTGTGAAGAAATGTTCCTCATTGTGCAAAGAAGCAGGGACTCGCGACTGGAACTCGCGGGTGGCTCGCGGGTGGCAAGCCACCAGAAGAGGGTCACGTGTCAAGCATGCGGGAAGCTGAAGCGTTATGCCAGCTGGTGCACTACAGGACAAAATATCCAGACTGGCAATGCAGTTAACTCGCGGCTTGAACTCGCAACTCAGTCAAGTCGCGAGGCCAAGCCGCCAGCCAGCCCTGTTTGGGAAAAACTGTCTCTTCGTATTCCAAACACACACCACTATATATAGACCCTTATACCCACAAAATGTAGAGAGCTTCCAGAGAGAATTTTGAGAGAGAAACCCTAGATAATTTTGAGAGAGAAACCCTAGAGAAAAACAAGATTGTCTTATCCCCAATCTTCACTAAGAGACTCTTCAAATTCCTCTACGTTCTTCCTCTCCATTGATACATCCTTGAGAGGTTCTTGACCAAATCCTTTTCTCACCACACCCACGTCTATGAAAAGGTCTTTTGGTGCTTAGGGAAGCAGTTTGGAAGAGACCAATGGTTATTGGTTGATGCTATGGGCTATAGCAGAATCCGGTAAGCTAGAGAAGAAAAAGGTTCGACACAACCTCATTGGAGCAAGAAGCTTGGAGGGTTTAGGTACTTGGGTAGATTAGGCTTGGAGGGTCTATTACTGTTCATGTATCCCAACTACATTTTCTAGTGGATTATTGACCGTTTTGAGGGTGGCGGAGAGGTTTTACGCTGAGGGCTTCGGTTTCCTCTTCGATGGCACATCGCCATGTTGTCTTTGTGTTTGCATCTCTCTTCCCTTAATCTTTACCATTTATTATCTGCTGTGGATGTGATTTTAAATTGGTTTGGATTGTTTATCAATTCCGTCATTAGCTTATGTTCATGTTCCGCACTTTTATTGTTTGATAATAAGCTTGAATTGATAATTTGTAATTGGGAGTCTAAACGTTCATAGTGTTTTCAACGCTATTTGAACTTTCATCTACTATGTTCGGTATAATGCAAATATTTAGTGATGATTATTGGGTTGCTTGCAGAAATTTATACATGCAGTTTCAAAGGGGTTTGATCCAGATAGCAACCTGGTAAAGGTTGGCATTGCAAATCAGCAACAATGCTCAAGGGAGAAACATAAGAGATTGGTTAGTTTTGCAATTATGCTATTCCGCCTTCTATTCTTACAAGAAGTTGTTACTTGTGTTATTTTTACATGGTTTCCACTTACACAAAAAGAGGGGAAATATTTGACAGGTAAATTAGTAGAAAGTACTATGATGCGCAAGTATGGAGTGGAAAGCATTAATGAGCACTTCGAAGGCTTCAATAACATTTGTGATGCTACTCAAGTAATTTCTTTACCCCCATGTCTCATGGTATTGCTTTTCCATTAAAATATTGGGGTGTTCAACATTTTTTAGTGTATGTGTGAGTTTAAGTTAGCTTAATTATTAAAGTCTCTTGTCATTAAATAAGAGATCTAGGGTTCAAACCATGCCTACACCAAAATACCAATTGATGTCTTAGCCTAATGATAAGAGGAAAACATTTTTAGTATGTGTTTCTTCATATGATCTCCATCTTCACCTTATCCTCCTTGTTAGCTATAATATAGTATAATCAACAGAGAGAGATGATGTTCTATCACCAATCAGGAGCCCTTCATCTATCCACTCACATACCCCTGTGTAGCACAACCAACTTGCAGATTAGCCAAAAGATAATCTACCTTGAGACAATGCCACTCAATATATTTATGTCTAGTCATTCTGATATTTTCAGGTGGACCCAAACTAATTTAGTAATTTGTTTCATTGTCAAGAGCGTCAAGATGCATTGTATAAGCTGATAGAGGAGAAGCTAGATCTAATCTTGGTGATTGGTGGGTGGAACTCAAGCAACACCTCGCACCTACAAGAGATTGCAAACAATAGTGGGATCCCGTCATACTAGATTGACAGGGAGCAGGGAATAGGTCCTAGCAACAAAATTGCATATAAGCTAAATGTGAGTGTGAATGCATTGAGTTCCAATACTTCTTCTAATATTAAATTTCAAATCTATTCCCATTTTCTTTCTTCCCCCTCCCCCCTCTTCCTCAACTTGTCTTTGAAATTTTAAGTGTGAATTTGCAATAGCACGGGGAGTTGGTTGAGAAAGAAAACTTTCTACCACAGAGTCCCTTAACAGTTGGTGTAATAGCTGGTGCTTCTAATCCAGATAAGGTAATTTTCTTACTGTTGAAGAATGTTGTTTTTTTACCATGGAAATCCTTTGTCGTAAGCTAGGGTATTTCTATTTCCTAACCATTATATGCCATTCTGAATTTTTAATGATATTGGCTATAGAAGTGATATAATCATGTCCCTTCGGATTTTAACTAGGTTGTTAAGGATGTCCTTATCAAAATGTTTGACATCAAAAGTGAAGAGACCTTGCAACTTGTGTAATTTAGGTTAGGTTCAAATGTATACATTAGCCAGAGTATCAATGTAATCATACAACTGGACAAGAGTATAATTGAATAATCTATGTTACGCAATCCCAATGTACTATTGAATTTTTACATTGTATTGAAAGGTTATGGTCATTCTGGCTATCATGTTTTTTGAATTTTTGAATCAATAAGAGCATTCTCATCAGGTGTGTCAAATGCCAAATATTTGGCATTTGACACACCAAACACCAAAAACCAACCATCATTAGATATCTCAAATCTCAAAATTTTTGACACACGGCTACAGTACCGTCTCATATTTGAGACGGTACGGACAAATGTGCCAAATTTTTTATTATTATTTTATATACTTTTTCTCTCTCCTCCCCACACATATCTCTCTCTCCGCCTGGTTCTCTCTCTCTGTCTAGTTCCCTTTCTCAACTCTCATCTCTGTCGTATCTCTCTCTTTCCTCAGTCATTCTTAAACGCAAATGCAAACTCAAGGTCTCCCTTAAAAACAAAACACAAAAACTCTCTAAAGATCACTCAAAAACAAAACCGCCATCAATTTTCTTTGTTGATTTTCCTAGTTCCCCATCTCTCTTCGGCACTCCCTCTCAACCTTCGATCTCTCTAACTCTGACCCAAACTCTCATCTCTGTCTAGCCCTCTCTGTTGCTCTTTCACAGCCACGCCGATCTCACCACAGTGACCACCACGCCGCGCCGCCGAGCTTCGTGCCATCCACCACATCACGCCACGCTGCGCCGTCGAGCTTGCCGTACCATCCGCCACACCACGCCACACCACCGAGCTTGCTGTGCCATCCACCCCCACGCCGCCGATCTCTCACAGTGTGAGACATTTCTTATCTTTTGTTTTCTAATGGTTTTTTTTTTTTTTTTTTTTTTTTTTTTTTTTTTTTTTGCCGTGGGTTTTATTGTTGTGGCTATTGGTTGATTTTCATGGGTTGTGGTGGTGGCTTTTTTTGTTGTTGCCGGTAGGTTGTGAGGTTCAGGCTTATCTAGAGGGATTGGAGGTTGGGTTTGTTTGATTTGGGATGGGTTTTGAGGTTTGTGAATGTTGTGGGTTGTGGGTTAGTTGTGGCAGTGGTATTGTAATTTGGTGGTTGTGGTGGCTGTCGATGTTGTTGGTGTGGCCGTGGTCGTTGTTGGTGGCCGTTGTTGCGGCAATGGTGGCTGTGCCGTTGTTGTTGTTGATGATGACGATGAGAGGAGTTAATATATTATTTTAATGTGTTGTAAATATTATTTTAATGTATAGAATTGAAGAATAGAACATCTGATAAATGGTATATTGTAAAATGATGTGCTAAAATGATAAAGTAGGTTTTTGGTATGTCAAAATGACATTTTTTATGAGAGAGCTGATGAGAATGCTCTAAGTTTGGTGGTGAACCAAAAATTTCCACAACTACTAAAATGGTATGTTGTGAATTGTGATTAGTGCACAATAAACGTGATGTTAGTCAGTAGTGAGCCATGTGAAAATGATTTTGTAATACTCTCAACTTGATTCCTCAAGCAACTTGTGAAAAAGTGTCTCTAGCATTACTTGTGTACATACTATCTAGAGGTTGTTATGTTTTCAAGTTGATTCTTTGAAGACATTACTGAAAAGGAAGTGTAGGGCATTGGTGAATTTCTCATCTGTTTTGACAGCTAACTCTGCTTATTTGAGTACTCGAAACTTCGGTTCAATTTATTTACTTTCACTTGGTGTAACTATAAACAATATATCCCATGTTGTGTTTAAAGTAAAAATTTAGTTAAACTGTTATCAACAGTTGATTTATTCTGCTATAATGCCATTTTAATAGATATCTATTAGCCTATTATCATTAATCTAATTTTATTTCAATGTTTAACAATCACTTTGGGATTTTTTTGAACTAGGCATGAAAATGTACAATTGTAACCCAAAACTTCTGGATGTTCAAGAAAGAAAATAATGGAACAGATGAGTATATATAAAATTGAGATCATGGTTTCAACTTTGAACCATGGCTACATCAAACTATATAAGATAGAATTATTAATTAAAAATAAAAATAAAAGCAATTTGAACACATTGCCCCCTAACATTGTAAAATTAATGATGCAGGAAATACGACTTATAAATTTTTATCAACATTCTTAAGTCCAGAACAACATTCGAATTTTGATTTATTACTATAGACATGGCTTTTTTTTTTTTTTTTTTTTTAATGTTATAGAGCTGATTATTATAATAGGGGTCAGAATGTAAAAGCCAGATCAATATGACCAAATATAACATTATTATGAACCTTAATTAAAATTGGGGTTATATAATTATAAGTTTTGAAACATATACAGCCAACCTCATTCAAGTAAAAAGAAGTTTGACTTATGAATAAGAAAGAAAACTGGTGCAAGTTGTGAGCATTAGAGCACCAAATCAATCATAAATAATTGGCACCCCAGGATCAATTTGTAAAAAAAAATGTATGATTCCAACATAAATAAAAATAAGCTGTCAAAGAAAATCGTATTGCATTTACAATTACAATTCTTGTACCATTTATGTTAATTGGGAGCTTAGAACCAGGCCGTCAAACTCTATAAACTGTCCCTTCCAAGTCATATAGGACAATTGGACCAAAGTGGATAGAATGGACCGAAGTAGACCGAACAAACTGACCTTGACCGAATTGGACATATATAATGGACCGAAGTAGACCGAATGAACTAAATTGATGTGTAAAATCATATAGTATATAACAAAGAACTAGTTGTATACAGTATGCAAGCTGCTTTAAGTCCATTTATGGACTAAAGCAAGCATTTAGAATGATGCACAAGTAGAGGTGCCAAGACGTACTTATGTTAATGTAGTTGTTATATAGATATAATAGTTTCTTATTGGTATCTTGATCTTGTCAAAACTCTTTGGTATGGTATTAAGCAGTTATGTGATATATGTGAGGGTTTTGCTTCCGAATTCTGAAAATGCACATAAATTCTTTGGTATCGAGCAGTTATTTTGATATAAATGTGGGTTTTGCTTCAGAATTCTTTCAATGCACGTTACCAGACAATTCCTTACCCATGGCTGGTGTTTGGTGGAAAAGTGAAGGTCAATACAGTTTTTTCATTCGAGATTCCACTAATGTATCTGATTCCATACTGATCCTTTTTGGTGGCGCTCTAAGCCAAGGTGTATAGGTTAATTACTTCTATAGATATATCTATAAGGGTTTGGTTTACCTCTAGTACTTTTTTTAACTGGAATCTCATTTTATTTTAATAAGAAATTGTCACATCACGCATTAACTAAATAAAATGTAGAGATTAAAATAACCAGAAATGTCTAGTTAAACAAATACTAGAGATAAATCAAATCTTATTTATAATACCTTTTTAGTTCTTTCTAGCCAACTTTATCTATGAAGGAACATGTCATCATTCTAGATGATATGCCAATATTTCGCTTCGATTCCACACCAAATGACATGCTAATTTTCCCTCAAAGCAAGTCCTATCTCTTAGAAGAGAACCACACGTACCATTTTTTTGGGTGGCTTTGTTAAATATTAATCCAATTGTTTATTAATGTGTTGGAAGTTGCAACTATTGGACTTCAATTAAATTTATTGCTTCAGCTTATGTTTTTTTTTTTTTTTTTTTTTTTCCTTTTAATGAATAGTTCATGCTTTTGCTTAGCTCGTCCGTTAATTGGCTTTTTGAGTTTTTTCTCCTTCATTTTAATAGGCTACACTCTTCTAAATTAAGATCACTAAAGCAAGTAATTAGGGGAAAAATCACTACAACAAGTAGTTGACTTGAAAGTAGAAAATAATCTTATGATACGATCTCTTGAGACCTCACTATTATAATTTGAGTGGGTCCCATGTATCATGAGAGGTTAATGGTCTCATGGGATACCCTTTCTTGGAAAGTAAGGGTGTACATGAGTCGGTTAAAGGGTTTTTTTAGCCTAACCCATCACATGTGTAGAAATCAATCCAACCCACTTAAGACAGGTTTGGATACTCATTGTCTTGTTTTTGAAATATGCCTCCAAGGGGTGGCTCTACATTAGGGGTTCAAATGAACCCTCTCACTTGGTAAAAAAATTATATATAATTTTTTCAAAATTTTGTTTCTGACCCCCATAATAAAAATTCGAACACTCATAACCCTAAAATTTTAAGCTTGAATATGATCATCTTAGTGTTAGTTTAACAATATTTTTAAAATGTATTCATTAATTTCACAATAAAAGTTAAGTGGCAAGTTGTAATTGGTTTTTATATGGGCCTAGAACTAATATCGCTTATTTACCTACCAGTAACAACTTGCCACCTAGACTTAGCTAGAAAAAATTTGTGAAAGTATTATGTCAGTAGCACTGCTTTTAAAATATTTAATTTTATAGGAAAAAAAACGTTCAAATTTTTTCTCATATTAATATAAAATAAAACCATATCTTAAAATAAAAAAAATAAAAAAAAAATCTTGGCCGCTTCTCCCAATTACCTCTAACAATTTTATTTTACCACGAAAAAAAAAAAGAATTTTCATTACTGGAAACATCAAATACAAAGTGCTCTGTCCATACTCATTCTTTCTTTCATAAACTCAAGTTCATCCTCTATCTAAACAATTTCATGGTTTACATTCTTGGCGTGCCGTGCTAACTGATGGGCCATGGTATTCTTATTCGTCGTGTATGAGAAATCTCCATGATACTTTTATTGTTACAGATGTTTTTTCCACAGGCAGAAGCAAGAATTTACTTTTGGGATTGAGAAAAAGTTTCTATCAGGACATTCCTACCTAATTTTTCAATCAAAGCATTGTTGACACTAGCGGGTCCAAGGGGGCTATGGCCCCCCTGAGTTTTGAAAATTTCTTCTAATAATTGTACTAAAATAAATAAAATATAAAAAATAGGAAGAATTTAATCACATTAGCCCCTTAATAAACAATTTTGCTATAAAAAAATATAAAAAAACTCAAATCACTTGATATAGTCAGCAGATTCCTAGTCCTAATTAAATTAAGACTCTAAAATCCAAATAAATACACACAAATTGCAACATTAAACTTCACAAAACACGACCCAAACTTCCTAACCCCAAAGATAAAACTTCACAAGTCACAATCGTTTATTCCCAAAAATAAAATCTGAATATATCAACAACAAAAAATTGCTATTACACCGCCGGCTGCTACCGTGCAAGTGGGACCACGACTCCGCCTCCGCTGCCTTGATCTATCTCCGCTGTGGACTTGTGGTATGAGTTTTTAACTCTCTCTCTCAAAGTCTCTGTCTAATATATATGTTCTGCAACTACATATATTTAAAACAAGTTCAGCCGTTCAACTTCCTTTTGATAGTAGAAGAGTAGAGGATGTTTTTGTGGTAAAGTTAAAACCATCTGTTCATGCCCTGATGTCTATCTGTTACTCTACTCTTTAGACTAGAGTCACTAGAGTAGGCTCATTTTTGTGGTTTCCAACTCAGCATTATTTGAGTCAAAACACAAACCCAATAACAAAAAAACTAAAGTAACTGAAGTACTTAAATTAAATTTATTATAATTTGATAGTAGTAGTTTGTTAATAGTATGTTTAATTGATATTAGTGGCTTGGATAATTAAATTAAATTATCATTATAAACTTGTTTATTCTATCAATTGGAAATATTGAGATTATAAAATTTAGTATTTAGGTTTTTATATTTTGCAATAATGAGAAAAGATTTACAATTGATGCAAAAATGATCTTTCATGTAGGAATGGCAACGGTCGGGTTCGGACCGGGTTTTTTTTATACCCGAACCCGACTCGCGGGTCTATACCCGTAACCTGAACCCGACTCGTTTAATAAAAGGGTTTTTTTTGTTGGATCCAAACCCGCCCCGTTGGAGCCTACGGGGCCCACAGGCCTCGGCCCAAAATCACAAACAAAGAAATCGGTACAAACCTAAAATTACAAATCATCACAGAATAACATTTTCTTGGCAATTTTCTTAGCATCCAAACAGATGCCAAGATCTAATAAATCAATCTATACAAAAAATACAACAAATCCCAGAAATTTTACAAATCTAGAAATAAAACTAGAAAATCTAAAAATCCCACCAACAAAACACAAAAAAAAAAACCAACAAATTTGGCTCACAAAAACAAAACCCAAACCCAAATTTTGCTCACAAGACTTATTATTTGGTTCGTTTTTGTGTAGGCTTGGTTGTGCTAGGTTAGCTGGCTTGGCGTCTTTAGCTACTGCCAGTGGAGACGGAGGTTGTGGTGGTGGTGGTGGGGTCCACGATGGGACTTGAGGAAGGTTGGGGTTCTTCTGAGAATCGGAGAAGATGACTCGGTTAAGATCAGACGGTGGAGAGCAATGGACATTGAGTCGACTTAGGCAAGTGGTGAACAGATCAGCACCGTAGATTCCAAAATCAGCATTGTTCTTGGTCGCTTGAGGGAGGGCTTGCGTGGGGCTTGATCACTTGAGTTGAGATTGAGAGTGAGGTGTGAGAGGTAGAGAGGGGCGGCTACTTACTTCAGAGAGTGAGGTTAGAATGAGAGAAGAGTGAGACTTAGGGTTAGATATAGGGTAATATATATAGTTAGGTTTTTTGGTAATTTTAGCTAAACTAAGCGGGTCGGGTTGGGTCCGGGTTCGGGGCGGGTTTTTTCCAAAACCCGGACCGCTTCGGGTTTTTTTTTTTAAAACCCAAACCAGACCCTATTCTTTATCGGGCCGGGTAAAACCTGACCCATTAGGGTCGGGCTGGGCCGGGTACCCACGGGTCGGGCATAAATTGCCATCCCTATTTTCATGTTGTTTGCACCAATTTAGTTCAGAATCAATTATAAGTTATTTTAGTGCCATGAAAGAGTTTTTAAGTTTAAGTTAATTTGTGAAATTAAGATTTTTTAGTCATTTTTTTTATACATAAGAACTTTATTGTGCTTACCTTCGCCCCTTGGAAAATTTTCTTAGCTCCGCCACTGTTTAAAGAGAGAGATAGGACTTGTGATGAAGAGCTCAAAAAATACAACACCAAATCATATTAATCCAAAATAGTGTTATAAAAAAAAATACAATGATTCATTGACCTAAAGATGAGTTGTAAGAAAGAATAAAAAAAACTATTCAATTCATGCTATGTAATAGAAGAATATCATATTCTTATATATATATATATATATATATATATATATACTATCTCTTTAATGCAATAGGATAATGTAGGGATAAAGGCCCAAATTTGTATATTGTGCCTTGGGCCTTAACTGAGGACGTGTGCATGTTCGAGGAGAGGTAAGTAATCGAGAGGGGTTCCAAATCTAGTGTCACATAAGGAAAGAACGAATGGAAGGTGGTCCGAGGAAAAACTCCTTCTCGAATGTGATAAACACAATTCAAGTCTCTATTCCAGCAATCTAGGTTACCTTCCAGGAGGTTTCCACGATAAGGATGAGCCTCATACATGTACAGAAACGATAAGAACTCAGAAATATCTAAGGAAAAGCTGCTACCACCGCATTAAATGCACTGCAGCTGCTTTTCTAGCCACATTTATGTGGAGAAGACCCCTGAACAGTGCTGCCTTGGCTACCACAACTCACAGAAAGTCAGAGAAGGTGTCTGATGGGACATGCACTCAAGTAAAGGCTTAGATGATTAACAAATGTAAGATCAAGATGATTTGAAAGGAACTATATAATGTGAGAGACCTCCCATGAGAAGGGGATCGGGAAAAAACTAAGAAAAGACTACTGTAACAATCAAAATTGTATTACCATTGATTTATATCATAATTTGCCTCCTCGGACAATGAATCCAATCAGTCTTATATGCCTCGATTCTTGCTTATTCATCTTTTAAACCCATACTAGCCGTTGTCAAATTCATAAAGGGCCTAGTTCTTTAACCCACTCTCTATAAATTTATTGTATTGGGCTCATTAGGCCAATATCCCATAACTTTTGGGCTTGGACCATGAACCGTGACCTTACAATTGGCACCATCTGTGGGAAGAGATTGTGTGATAGTGATAGCAATGGCCAACTATGGCAGAACCAGGTCCACAACAAGCAAAGTCAAGGGGATCCCAGCATGGTGACCCTTTTGTTAACCTTGAGCAAAAAGGTGACCGTGAAGGAAGTGTGCATACCACACATACTGATAAGAGTCAACCTCGAGGTGGAAGCCATATCTGCTGTGCAAAGAGCAACAGGGGCATGCAACTGGAGATTGACCAGTTAAAAAGGGTGTTGCGCCATGCAAGGAGGAGGCGAATTTCCCCTAATTGTGATGTTTCTTCTGATGACGAAAGGGACATTAATTACAGGCAGAGTTCTCAAACCCCGCCCAGTGAATCCTTTTCCTACGAAGATGAGTACCATCATGAGCGGCAGATTAGAAGCCCGCCACGTAAAGGCCTGGGAAACGACGCTATGAGCAGAGCCCTAAACCAAATCTCCAAGTCACCCTTCACGCGTAAGATTGAAGGAGCAAGACTTCCTTGGCATTTTCATCAGCCAACATTCACCATCTACAACAGTTGAACAGATCTTGTGGAGCATATGAGATATTTCAACTAGAGAATGGTTGTCCATTCCAAGGACGAGGCCTTGATGTGCAAGGTTTTCCCATCCAGTTTAGGACCCGTTGCGATGAGATGGTTCGACGGCCTAAGGGCAGAGTCCATAAGCTCTTTCAAAGAGCTCACCCAAGCATTTGGCTCCCGATTTGTTACTTGCAGGAGAGTCCCTCGGCCACTGGCTTCCCTCCTATCTTTGAGCATGCAAGAGGGGGAGAATATTAAAACATACTCGGATAGATATTGGGAGATGTTTAACGAGATTGAAGGTGATTTTGACGATGTGGCCATCAGTACTTCTAAGCTCGGCCTCCCAGCCAAGCACGGTTTAAGGAAGTCTTTAACTGGCAAGCCCGTTACCAGCGTGCACCAATTCATGGATCGGATTGATAAATACAAAAAGGTAGAGGAAGATCAGTAGCAAGTGAAAGGAAAGGAGAAGGTTATCCCTCAGGAGAGGAGGGATTTCAGGTTGGATCGATATAACAACCGGCCACGAAGAGATTTTTCGGGATAGTCAGGATCCGCTAATATTCAGGCGGTCAATGTTGTATTCCGAGAACCGGTACAACAGGTTCTGGAGAAGATTAAACATGAACCGTTCTTCAAATGGCCGAATAAAATGGCAAGAAACCCCGCAAAGCGCAATCAAAACCTTTATTGCCAATACCACCAAGACCAAGGACAAGCCACGAAGGATTGTAGAAATCTGTGGGACCATCTGGACCACCTCGTCCTTGAGGGAAATTTAAAACAACTCTTGCATCATTCCAGTGGCCAAGGGGGCCAGACTAATTCGGAACCTTGGAGAGATGACTCCTCGAGACCTCCGTTGAGAACAATCAATGTCATCTTTACTGCTCCGAGAAGAATCGGCTCCTGGCCCTCCAGAGTGATGTCTGTGGCTTGGTTACCTGCCGAGGACTCTAATTCAGAGCCTAAGAGGGCTAGAACAGAAATCCAACCAATTTTAGGCTTCTCGGATCAAGATAAGGTTGGAACCATACAACCCCACGACGATGCTCTGGTGGTCATGCTCAGGATTGGGGGCTATGACGTGAAGAGGGTAATGGTGAATCAAGGCAGTAGCATCGAGATCATGTACCCCGACTTGTATAAGGGGGTGAATCTGAGACCCAAGGACCTAACGGCCTACAGTTCTCTTCTGGTAAGCTTTGATGGGAAAGTTGTCATTCCGAGAGGTTAGAACAGGCTACCCCTACAGACTAGCACAAAAATAGTGGAGGTGGACTTCATCGTGGTGGACGCTTATTCCCCCTACACGGCCATAATGGGCAGGCCCTGGCTTTATGCCCTAGGGGCTGTCTCTTCTACCCTGCACCAGAAGGAGAAATTCCCATAGGGGGACCGGATTGAAGAAATTGTTGGGAGTCAGTCTATGGCTAGACAATGCCTAGTGGCTGCCATTCGGCATCAGCCTGAGGCCGAGTCCTCGGCCCATGCTGAAGGAGGCTTATAGCAATTAAGGGTTCCGACGCTGCCTGCTGATAGGTCAGCCGAGGAGACGAAATGTGAGAATTTAGTAAAAGTTGTTATTGGTGACGACCCTGAGAAGTTCTTTCAGGTGGGGGCTCAACTGCCCATTCAAGAGAAAGAAGAGTTGTTGGAGTTTCTTAGAAGAAATGTGTATGTGTTTGCCTGGAATGCTTATGAGGCCCCAGGGTTGGACCCAAACTTCATCTGTCACCATTTGAATGTCAACCCATCTATCACGATTGCATCCACTAGCTGATCTATCCAAGGCATAGGAAAAGGATCTTTTGGACACGCTTTATTCAAGTCAGTGAAATCAACACACACTCACCACTTTCCATTCTTCTTTTCTACCACCACGGTATTGGCCAGCCACTCAGGGTAGAAGACCTCTTTGATAGCCCCTACTTGTTTAAGTTTAGTCACTTCGTCCTTAACGGCATCAGCATGTTCCTTGGAAGGGCGCCGAGGTGGTTGCTTCTTGGATGCCTTTTAAGGTTATCATCAGATACCATTAGCTCTGGAAGATCAAGAAAAAATAGCCTTCATTACCCCTACTGGGAATTATCACTACAAAGTAATGCCTTTTGGTCTGAAAAATGCTAGGTCTACGTACCAAAGGATGATGATCAGAATGTTTGAACCACAATTGGGTAAAAGTATTAAAGTCTACATAGATGACATGGTGGTAAAAAGCAGGGCGATCTATGAGCATTTGGGAGACCTCGGAAACATCTTCGAAGTTCTGAGGAAACATAAGTTACGCTTGAACGCTTCCAAATGCACCTTTGGTGTAGGGTCAGGCAAATTCTTAGGCTACATGGTCACTCATCGGGGAATTGAAGTTAACCCTAACCAGATTAAGGCAATTAACAACCTCTAACCACCTCGAAATCCCAAGGAGGTTCGGAAGCTTACTGGAATGACCGTTGCCTTGAATCGGTTTATTTCTCAATCAACGGATAGGTACAAGCCTTTCTTCCTCTTGATGAATAAGTAGAAGGGATTTGAATGGACCGAGGAGTGTGCTTTGGCCTTCCAACAACTGAAAGTGTATCTATCTCGGCCACCTATTATGTCCAGTCCAGAGGTGGACGAAATCTTGTTTACTTACATTGTTATAGCTCCTCATGCAGTAAGCCTGGTGCTAATACGAGTTGACAATGGCATACAATGGCCAATTTATTATGTGAGTAAATCCTTACAAGAAGCTGATGTTCGTTATCTACCACTGGAAAAAGCCATCTTAACGGTGGTATATGCTACACGAAAGCTCCCCCATTATTTCCAGGCACACACGGTTATTGTCCTCACTTAGCTTCCGCTCAAGTCCATATTACGGAGTGCTGATTACACGGGAAGGATTGCTAAGTGGGGTACCATCCTGAGAGCTTTTGACGTCAAGTACATGCCTCGTACTTCTATTAAAGGCCAGGTTCTCATAGATCTAGTGGTCGAATTTGCTGAACCTTCGTTAGAAGAAGTAGCAGAGACATAACACATGAATGGAAAATCAGTTGACACCATCTCTCTACAAGCACCTTTATGTTGGAAAGTGTATGTTGATGGGGCAGCGAACCAAAAAGGATTCGGAGTGGGGCTAGTTCTGATCTCACCTGAGAAGCTCACCATTGAGAAATCGTTAAGATTGGGCTTCCCGGCCACTAATAATGAGGCTGAATATGAAGCATTGCTGAAGGGAATGTCCATGGTTCAGAAAATGGAAGGAAACGCAGTAACGATGTTCTCTGACTCAAGACTGGTTGTCGGCTAGGTGAATGGTGAACTAGAGGCAAGAGATGAGAGAATGCAAGGGTATCTAAGTCAAGCCAAACATTTGCAATTGAGGTTTGAATCCTTCATCCTGCTGCACGTCTCTAGAAGTGGAAACACACACGTAGATTCTCTAGCCACGCTTGCAACATCTTCAGCACAGGACTTACCTCGAGTCATCCTTATAGAAGACTTGCACAAACCTATAGAGATAAAGGGAAAGGGGGCTCATGTTCACCTAGTCAGTCTAGGGCCCAGTTGGATGGACCCTATAATATTATTCTTAAGAGACGACGTCTTGCTAAAGGATAAATTAGAAGCTGACAAAGTGCGAAGAAAGGCACCTCGGTTTTGGTTATCCGAGGGCCAAAAATGGTATAAACGCTCTTTTTCAGGGCCCTATCTACTCTGCATCCACCCTGAAGCATCAGAGCTGCTCCTTGAGGAGTTACATGAAGGGATTTGTGGAAGCCATACAGGAGGCAGATCTTTATCCCATAGAGCAATCACTCAAGGCTATTGGTGGCCAAGTATGTAAAAAGAAGCACAGGAATATGTGAAGAAGTACGATCAATGCCAGAGATTCACACCAAACATACAACAGTCAGGAGGAACTCTTAAAATCCCCTATCCAGCCCCTGGCCATTTACTCAGTGGGGCTTGGATATTGTTGGTCCTTTCCCTAAAGCAGCAGGGAACAAAAGATATTTGCTAGTTGGCACGGACTATTTCACCAAATGGGTTGAAGCCAAGCCCTTGGCGAACATCAGGGATGTGGATGCCAAAAAGTTTGTCTAGAAAAACATTGTTACCTAGTTTAGGGTCCTTCGCACTCTCATCTCGAACAATGGTCTTCAAGTTAACATCAAATCCTTTAGAAGATATTGCTGCGATCTAGGAATTACAAACGGGTATTCTACCTCAGCGTACCCCCAAGGAAATGGACAGGCAGAGGCTATCAACAAAGCCATAGTGAACGAGCTCAAGAAAAGGTTGGACGATGCCAAAGGAAAATTGGTGGAAGAGCTACCACATGTCCTACGGACATATCGAACCACACCTCGAAGGTCTACAGGAGAAACTCCCTTTTCAATGACATATGGAGGAGAAGCTGTCATTCCTTTAGAAACTGGCTTCCCAACGCTAAGGATAAGGTCATTCAATCCAAGCAATAACAATGAGCTGCTACAAAAAAGCCTAGACTTGATCGAGGAAAGAAGAGAAAGTGCAATGGTTCTATTAGCATACTACCAACATAAACTCAAACAAGGTTATAATGCCAGTGTGAAGCCAAGGCCACTTGTGCCTGGTGACTTAGTACTAAGAAAGGTTCTAGGTACTGCAAAAAATCCCGCATGAGGAAAGTTAGGGCCCAATTGGGAAGGACCATACCGCATCACCTCGGTGGCTGGTATAGGAGTATACTTTTTGGAAGACTTAGGTGAGCGTGTAATACCGTGCCCTTGGAATGTAAACAACTTGAAAAGGTATTATTATTAATGAAATTTTCCTTTGTCAATATGTTCTTTCATTATTTAAAGGCATTATACTCTTCACTCAATGACATCTTTATAAGAGTTTAAACAGATCCTGAGTCATGTTAGGTTTCTCGGACCACATACTTGGGTGAAATTAACACTCAATGGCATCTTTATAAGAGTTTAAACAGATCCTAAGTTATGTCAGGTCTCTCGGACCACATACTTGGGTGAAATTAACACTCAATGGCATCTTTATAAGAGTTTAAACAGATCCTAAGTTATGTCAGGTTTCTCGGACCACATACTTGGGTGAAATTAACACTTAATGACATCTTTATAAGAGTTTAAACAGATCCCAAGTTATGTCAGGTCTTTCGGACCACATACTTGGGTAAAATTAACACTCAATGACATCTTTATAAGAGTTTAAATAGATCCTAAGTCATGTCAGGTCTCTCGGACCACATACTTGAGTGAAATTAACACTCAATGACATCTTTATAAGTGTTAAACAAATCCTAAGTCATGTTAGGTCTCTCAGACCACATACTTGGGTAAAATTAACACTTAATGACATCTTTATAAGAGTTTAACCAGATCTCAAGTTATGTCAAGTCTCTTGGACCACATACTTAGATGAAATTAACACTCAATGGCATCTTTTTAAGAGTTTAAACCGATCCTAAGTCATATCAGGTCTCTCAAACCACATACTTGGGTGAAATTAACACTCAATGACATCTTTATAAGAGTTTAAACAGATCCTAAGTCATGTTAGGTCTCTCAGACCACATACTTGGGTGAAATTAACACTCAATGACATCTTTATAAGAGTTTAAACAGATCCCAAGTTATGTTAGGTCTCTTGGACCACATACTTCTCAATGGCATCTTTATAAGTATTTAAACAGAACCTTAGTTGTGTGTGGTTCCTCGGACCACATACTTGGGGGAAATTAGCATCCTATAATATCTATTTGTTTCCTACTAAGTGTCAAAATAGGTCTAAGAACATGACTAAATCCTTAGATTGATAACTCTGAGTAAGATAAATTTCTTAATTATTTATTCGAGTATTGAGCAGTGTGAAGGATATCTCCCCTTTTTTTCTTTTTATTCATTACAAAGTCCACTACTTATCTTTATTAGATTCAGCCTTCATTGGTACTTAGTTAAAAATATTTGCATAGGTGGCAGGATATTGTTGTGAGTTTTTATCAGAACAAAAATAGCCGCAGGTCAAACTTGTTTACAATAACAGTAGGCTTGAAAACATATAAAGCAAAGACACAAGAGATAGAAAGGAAAATCCATTCATTCATTAACAAAGAAGTACATTACATTTAATGACAAAGTACCACTATAATAAAAAAAAAAAAAAAAAAAAAAAAAAAAAAAAAAAAAAAACCTAAGTGCTAAGCCTTGGTCTTAGGGGTAAGAGGGTCCTCTTTCTAGGTTGGCTGGGAGGTGGCAACGTCCTTGGCCTTAGGGTCAACCCCTTCATTCTTGGACTCTTTTACCTTTGCCTTATCCTTAGCATCCTTGGCCTGGGCAGCATCTTTAGCTCCTGCTGAGGTCTTCTTCTCCTTACCTTTATTCTTGTCCTGAGCCCCTTCAACTCCATGAACCTGATTGCCAGCTTAGTTGGATCCTTTTGAGGCATTAGGAAAGGGGAGAGTAGTTTGGATAGCGAAAGGCTGCTTAGAAGCCTCAGGAGCAAGAGCAGAAAAGGAGGGAGGAGCATCTGGGGCTGCACGAATGTTAGGATGGTAGTATATGCTCCAAGGCTGCCTCCAAGTTGAGTCTACAGGGACTCCTGCAACATCCAGGGCCCTACCCTAGGATACATTACAGCATTCCCTGCATACCTCAGAAAGTTCCTCAATGAGTCTGACCTGCGTTTCTTCTACACCAAGCTGGTAAGATGCTTGCTTCTCAGCCTCGGTTGCTTTCTTAGCTAGCTGGGCTGCCTCCTTAGCCTTTTGCATCTCGGCCTTGAGCTCCAAAACTAGCTACTTTTGAGTAGCCAACTCAATTTCCGTTGGGTAGAGCTTCTTCCGCTGGTCTTCAGCTTGTGTCTCAGCGCTTTTAAGGCCAGACAGGGCACTCAAGCGCTTTCTCTCTGAAGTAGTTAATTTGGTAGACAGCTCAGCATACTCCTCTTTAAAAGGAAAAGCTGCTATCACCGCATTAAATGCACTGCAGCTACTTTTCTGGTTGCATTTATGTGGAGAAGACCCCTAAACAGTGCAGTTTTAGCTACCACAGCTCACAGAAAGCCAAAGAGGGTGTTTGATGGAACAGACACTCAAGTGCAGGCTTAAATGATTAACAAGTGTATGATCAAGATAGTCTGGAAGGAACTATATAATGTGAGAGACCTCCCATAAGAGAGGGATCGAAAAGATAGGAAAATACTACTGTAGCAATCAAAACTCTGTTTGTAATCAGTTCTACTGACTTATATCATAATTTGTCTCCTCGGACGATGCATTCAGTCAGTCTTATATGCCTTGATTTTTGCTTATCCATCTTTTAAACCCATACTAGCCGTTGTCAAATTCATAAAGGGCCTAGTTTTTTAACCTATTCTCTACAAATTTATTGTACTAGGCTCATTGGGCCAATACCCTATACCTTTTGGGCTTGGGCTGTAAACTGTGACCCTACAGATAACATTTAACAATCAAAGAAAATAAAAAAGATAACAACTTAACAACACAAAACCTAATTGTTTCAACTCAAAGTAGAGTTCTAAAAAATACAAAAATTCATCAACCTAAAGTAAAGATACAAGAAAATAAAAATCTACCAAAAAAAGGAGAGAGAGAGAGAGAGAGAGAGAGAGAGAGAGATCACGTTTTCTGTGGTGAGAAAAATATGTATAAAATGGAATAAAGAATAGTAAATTTATAGTAAGAAGATAGAGATAAAAAGACCCCAAATAAAAGGAAAAGTGACATTAAAGTTGAAATGAAATGGTAGAAGTGAGAGAGAAATGTTAAAGGAAATGTAATAGTAAGGTGCAAAATTAATAAGAAGAGGAAGAGTAAAAAATAAGAGAGAAATGATTCGAAATAAGTGAATTATGTAGCTGCTAATGTGACTCAATAGAAACGTAATAATAATACCATATAATATAGATATGACAAGAAGAAGATACTAATATTAAAATTCCTTATATACTTCTCGACAAATTGATAAATACATTGATCAATTTTTTCTTCCAAAATAGAAGTGAGCAATAGAAACTTCATAAAATTAATAAAGCATGCCACATAAACAATTGTAAAAGAAAGTGTTTAGAAAGCATTAAAATAATATAACAATAGCATGATTTTGTTGATAACTGCTCCAAACAGATTTGCTTCCGCATCATTTGATAATTCAAATTGTAAAATAACTTCTGCACCGTTTACATATTTTTATAGACACAACTTGAATGTTATAGTCTGAAAACTAGAAATGGATTGAGCAAAACAAAAAATAGACAAACAAACAAGCTAGAAATGTAAATCCCAACTGTAAAAAATAACAAATGGCAAACTACAAAGGAGAAATTGACATAACCGACTGAAGAATGAAGTAAATTAAAGAAACCATGATTTCTTTGAATGTTATTTTCAATAACTTAATTATCCTTTTGTCGATGTACAGATAGATTATAGTAATTTGTTACTTCTGTTACCAAAAAATAGGGGAAATAAGGTAGACGAGTCAAATTAATTTCTACTTGCTTATCATTGCTACTTTAGATTTTAACTTGGGCCAAAAACCTCAAATATTGAATATTCACCATCTGACTTGTCTACCCATTTGAATTCAATAATTAAGATAGGAAAGTAGGGCCATCTTTGTAATTTGGTTTGAGAAGTAACCGAATTTTAAATATTGGTTTGATCGAACCGCCTTTTTATATATATATATATATATATATATATATAAGGCAAATGTTAACGAATATTTTAAGAGGAGCAAAGTTTAACTATAAAATTAGTTGTAACTTAAGATTACAAACTCATTTAATAAAATAAATATTACAATATATTTTGAAAATTTAACCGTTAAATTGCATGTTCTTTACGCTCTTAATACACATGTTAAATTTTGTGTTAATCAGATATTATTTACTATATGGTTTATAAGCTTATATTTTGTGCATAATTTTAAATTACAAAAACTTTTAATTTAAACAATTTATTGATAACATAGCTATTGATCTTTAATTTTCTTGAAATTTTGCAAGTAAGGAGAATATAAGAAAAAGATATAATCCTATAGTGAATTTGTCAAAATTCACCCCCAATAAAAATATATTAAGTAAATTTGTATCCTAATGTTATAACTAATTTTGTTGTTAAACTTTCTTTTTTAAGAATATTGGTTTAGAAACTATTTTTAGAAATATTTTATAAGAAAATGATAAAGCAATTAATTTGTCTGAACAACTTTTTATATTTTGCATAAAAGTAGTGCTAAAAATTTTGCTAATATAGTTTATTAATAATTGTCCTAAAAACACCAATTACATAACTCATATATAAATTATAAAAAAAAGAAAATGTTCAAAATTCACATAATGGAAAAGATGTTAATGCTTGCCTTTAATTTCACTTCATCCGGACTTTCCTTTTATAAAAAGAAAAGGCAGAAGCAATGATACAGTTACGTAAACTTTCCAGCTAAGCATTGTTGTCTTTACTATTCAAAGAGACTTCAGATTTTTGATAAGGAAAAACTTTCCTTCATGCTTCAGGACCTTCCCTTTCCAACAATCACTCTCCCTCTGACAAAATAACTAAGCAGACATGGCAGACAGTGTAGTGAGTTTCCTGTTGGAGAACCTGACTCAGTTGCTCATTCGAGAATCAGAATTACTCGGTGGAGTGGAGGATCAAGTCAGGATACTCAAGAACGAGCTGTCTCTGATCAACCTCTTCCTCCTAAATAGTGAAGGGAAACGACACGACAAGTTGGTGAAGGAGTTAGTCAGCCAAATTAGGGATGTAGCCTATGAGGCTGAGGATGTTATTGATACATTCATCATTACTGTAGAGCACAGGAGAAGAAGCAAGCTGAGGAAGTTAATCCATTCTTGTGACCGAGCAATATCGTTTCACGGAATTGCAAAACAGAAAGAGATCATCGAGAACATCAACAAGAAAATTAACGACAATAGGAGCAAGTACGGCATAGAAATTGCTGAATCATCCGGAGGAGATGCAGAAGCAGAGGAGATACTGCACAGGCGCAGGAAACATGTTGAGGAAGATCAAGTAGTGGGCTTCGCTCATGACGCTGAGGTATTGGTGAAGGAGCTTATGGAAGGGAGTTTGCAACGGAATGTTGTTTCAATCATTGGCATGGGCGGCTTAGGCAAAACCACTCTTGCTAGGAAGATCTACAACAACAATGATGTCAAGAATTACTTTGATTTCCGTGGGTGGATTTATGTCTCTCAAGAATTTAGAATCAGAGAGCTGTTGCTTGAAATTTTGAAGGGAGTGACAATACTGCCAAGAGTGATGTTTAGAGCTGAATTGAAAGAGAAATTACTCCATGGGTTGGAAGCTATGTATAGCTCGAATGAGGAAAAATTGAAAGGGACACAAATTCTGGACTTGAAACTTATCAAGGAAATGAATGATGAAGAATTCAGAAAGGCATGGTCTGAGTTCTTGCAAAGCATAAAAGTGGAAGATGGTTGCACCGAAAAAAAAGAAAAAAAAAGAGATACAAGATTTGAAAATTTTGTTGTCGGGTTTCGTTCAAGATTTTTACGAGAAGAATGGTGTTAAATTGCAAGATATGACAGAGGATGAATTGAAAAGTGTGTTGCTTGAAAGCTTGGAAGACAAGAGGTACTTACTTGTCATGGACGACATCTGGAAACCTGACGTATGGAAGGAGGTAAGTACTGCCTTTCCAAATAACTCAAATGGGAGTAGAATATTGATCACTAGCCGAATAAAAGCTGTAGCATTACATGCAACTAGTTTTAATAATAGTGCTCCTCCTATTATCCCTTGTGAACTCTCACTTCTTAAAGAAGATAAAAGTTGGGAACTCTTCTCTAAAAAGGTGTTTGGGGGATGTACATGTCCTCCAGAACTTGAAACTGTAGGGAAACAAATTGTGAAAAGTTGCCATGGTTTACCACTTGCTATTGTGGTATTGGGAGGTCTTTTGGCATGTAAGGAGAAAACAAGTCGAATATGGTCGAAATATATTGGTCCTGTCAATTCGTATCTGACTGAAGATGGATTAAAAGATATATTGGCTCTAAGCTACAATCACTTACCCCGATACTTGAAACCATGCTTTCTATATTTTGGTATCTACCCAGAAGACTTTGAGATACCAGTGAGGCAACTAATCCGACTTTGGATAGCTGAGGGTTTCATACGACAAATCGGGAACAGAAATATAAAGGATGTTGCTGAAGATTACTTGGAAGAACTCATTGATCGAAGCTTGATTCAAGTGGCAACGAAAAGGCTAGATGGAGGAGTCAAAAAATGTCGTATCCATGATCTTCTACGAGATTTATGTATATCGGAGAGTTCTAAAGAGAAGTTTCTTGAGGTTCATTCAGATGTTGACCTTTCACCCACAGGCAAATCTCATAGAATTTCCTTCCACTATGGTAACAATCCATACAGTTCTTCCAGCCCTTGTAAGCCTTCAAATAGTCGCTCTATAATAGTTTTCAAGGGGGTTGTTGGGCATGAGTGTCCTGTTGATAAAAGCTACTTGAAATGGCTTTGCAAAAGTAACAAGTTGGTTCGGGTGGTAGACCTCAGCTATATGGACATTTGTTGCTTAATCCCTAATAGGATTGAAAACTTGATCCTTTTGAGGTACTTGAGCATTCCATCTGGTAACCTTCACGTTATTCCAGATTCCATATGCAACCTTTGTAACCTAGAGACACTGGACATGAGAAGTTCTACATTAAAATCAAAATGCTTGCCCAAGGGGATATGGAAGTTACAAAAATTAAGACATTTGTACCTGGATGGGCCAACATCTCTTCCTAAAGCTGGCAATAAAGCAGGTTTACCCAATCTTCAAGTCCTTACTGGTATAGCCATGAATCAAGACACTGATTGTTTCTTTGTTAAGACCAAATTTCCTAATATAAGAAAATTAGGATTGTATCCTTCAAGAGGGGAAGAGTCAGAGCTTTTGTCAAGCTTCCTTCCCTGGCGTCATCTACAAACTTTAAAGATTTATCAACTTTATGAGTTTTCAAGTCCAACTTCAATTTCGTTGACCCTCACAAAAATAACCATAGTAGATGCATACTTATTATCTCCAGCTATCATGGGAGTGTTGGGTAGCCTTACCGAACTTCGAATACTCAAATTAAGAGGATCTGCCTATCTACTCAACGATTATGTCCTCTATTACAATGTTCGAAGTTTTCAGCAACTTGAAGTCTTTAAAATGGCAAATCTGCACGTTTCTGAATGGAATATGGAGGAAGGTGCAATGCCAAACCTTCAACGTTTGGTCATCGAAAGTTGCGAGTATGTTTTGATGCTCCCGGATGAACTATGGTGATTGAGTGCCTTGCGGGATGTGGAAGTTTTACATCCCAATCCAATTTTGGCAAAGGGGCTTCGACAGTTGCAGATGAGGGATGGATGTAAGCTCCATGTCTATCCACCTCTCAATCCAACTAATTGAGAAAAAGTTGATCAGTTGTGCCATGCTTTGGTGCGGGGCAGGGTCCTGAGGGTCAATGGCCGTTTGCTTTGTCGTTCATTCGTGTTTTGATGGTATGATATGATATCACATGTACCTGTTACTTTTTTCTCTTAATTCCCTTTTTTTTTTTGGTTGTAATTTTGTATAAAATAGTTTGTGAGAAACAAGTATTTTTTTTTTTTTCCTAATTATCCAGGCTTTTAAGCCTTTATTGCTATTGCTATTTTCTTTTTCTTTTTTAAATCCTTTATAATAATTTATTGTGTTTATGGTGATATATTCATTTTGGTTTGAAGGAAGTTAATTAAAATGTTTAGTAAGTCTGTGTTTGGGCTTGATTATATTATGTGTTTGTTTAGGTGACTCACTAGGACTCACCAAAAAAAAAAAAAAAGTAATATGCTGGTTTACAAGTGCATCACAAACAGACACTATATAAATATATATTATATCTAATATATAATCTAATCTCATCTAATGTCCAGTAGAATCTAATTTAACTCCATTTTTTTTTTTTTTTTTTATGTCCAAAAATTTCTCAATTTTTGTGTCAAAATGGGGTACCATGCCACGAATATTCATCCTGGTGAATAAATCATGTCTGGATTTCTCTTCGAAAAGCAAATAAAGACGGTAGAGTTATCTTCTTCCATGCACGTGTTCATCCCCAGCTAGATTCTAAAACCTAAGCAAATTAGAAACGTCTAGCACCGGCTATTTACACCATTGCCATAACCAAGGAGTCAGACTCAGAGACTAATGGAAAAGGCCTTAAAGAGTGAAACCCCGTGGCTGCTCCTCCTGAAAAAACCATTTTTTTTCAGATACCCACGTTAACAAGGATCAAATTTCTCAGGAAATTCACCCAAAACTTTTTGTTACATGCACACATTGTTTGTTCAAATAGCTGAGAGTGTTTTGTTCTTTTTTTAGAACTTAATTTTGCTAAAATTGTTGGATAACATACCTCCTATTTATCTTGATAGACTATCATGCAAGAAGACTTGCCTAACTTGATGGCCTATTTAGTTTCGCTATTGGTTTGGTTCTTAGATGAGTAATTGGTTCATAAGACAAATTAAGTTGATCCAATTGTGTCTGTGATGAAGGTTGAGAAGGCTCCACTAGAATCATATGCAGACATAGGCAGTTTAGATGAGGCAGCTGAAATCCCTGAACTATATGAAGTTTTACATCCCAATCCAAAATTGGCAAAGTGGCTTCAACAGTTGCAGATGAGGGATGGATGTAAGCTCCAAGTCTATCCACCTCTGAACCTAACAACTAATTGAGATAAGTAGTAGATCTGTTGTGCTATGCTTTGGCTTGAGAAGTTAACTTAAGCCTTATCTGTTTTTGTTTTTGTTCTTGCCTTTTGTTCTAATAAATCGGTTTTGGTTTGGAGGAAGGTATAATCTTGGGATTGGGACATTACTAAATTGAAAAGCATAATTAGTCTGTGTTTGAATTCATTTATATTATATTAATTTCTTAAGTTTTTTTTTTTTTTTTTTCAATCTTATAGACTTCCATCTTTTCCTGTTTATTACAAGAAGTAGTAAAGTTGAATCCAAGCGACAGACGTTGGTTCTGAAATAATGGGCACTGAACCATTCTTTGTTTTTTGTTATTTTAATTCAAGTAATGTAGCTTTAACCATAAAACGCTTGTGCAAACACAAACATTAAACATAATATCTAGACGCTAGTTTTGTTTTCAAGATGATTCTTCAAAGATATCTTGGAAAGAGAATGCAATGCACCAAAATTGACCATATGTTTTGATAGTGAATTCTGCTTGTGATTGTACTCAAAGCAAGTAATTATAAGTAAACTGTTTTTTGTTTTATTTTAATAAACGTAATTATTAGTTAACTGGTGGAATCAGTCAAGTTACTTTGTCGTAATGCTATTTTTATGGATGTCTATTATTGCACCATTTTCTTTGTTTTTTTTGTTTTTGTTTTTTTGTTTTTATTAACTTTTCAATGCTTAACAATCTTTTTTCTTATGTTATTATGTATACCAATGTCTAACACTCATTTCAGATGTGTGAACCATGTATGAAAATGTTCAATTGTAACTCACAAGGCTTCTTTCTATCTGCTCTTGGCTAAATACTTTATGAACCAAGTAGTTAATTACATTGTATGATTCCAAGAAAACTATTAAACGTGAACTGATAATTGAGCTCCGTCATTGTTTTATTAGGAGATGAAAAAGAATGGAATTAGAACTTTCATAAAGTAGTGCAAAAAGCTAGCTCACTTGATATGTCCATGAGGAACATCTTAACACACACACACACACACACAGGAGAAAATCCATAATTCTAGTACAACAAAGTTGTTGAAATTCCTGACTTTTAGTTCTTGGCTACCATATGATTGAAAGTGAAGGTCTTAAGGTCCTGTAATTTTTTTTTTTTCCTGAGGATGTTAAGGCATGTTTCACAAGCATGCTGAAATATAATAGGTATGTAATCACAGATCTTTATTGTTGACCTTATTATTAACTTCTCAAGCATTGCACAATCCTAAGTTGTTCCCCATTATCATTTACTAGGGCCACTTCTCATCTTAGTTTTGGCTCCAGAACTGGAAATCTGCTTATGCCTAAAGCTATTATTTTTAATTATCCTTTTGTGTGGATGTGTAGATTACAATTAATTGTTAATTATTTTTTAATTATCAAAGTAAATGAAAATTCGAGAGAATTACATGAAATTAACGTGCATGATTTAGTTTGATGGACTAATTACTAGCACTACAAAAATGGATTAGGTTTTTTAATACATGTAACATTAGGATTCTTAGTAGAATGAACCTGAAGTAGGATAATAAAACATACTTCGGGCTTGACTAGATTTTACAATGGGCTTGTACACGTCTATGTTTAGTCCACAACTTCTCTGCAATTATCAAACTTTGGCCAATTAGCACCCGTTACTACTCAAGTACAAGCTTGTCACAACACCGATTGAAATATGCTTAATTATCAAATATTAAAAATTATACGTTTGACTCCAATAACATAATTACTTAAAATGAGGAAAGAAATTTGTCAACTATCTGGCAATCAAAGATAGAAGTTATTGATAAAAAATAGGGCAGTGATAAAATCTCAGTCTTTTATAGTCTGAATTATCAAACGTCGATCCCTTGAATAAATAAATAAAAATTAAGGAATGTAGACCTAGAGGCAGTAATAAATGATATTGTATTTATGACATTATTTTCAGTCTGAAATTTACATCATGCATGTATGGTAAGTGAAATAGTTGGAGAATATGCAATTCAGCAGAAAAAGACCATTTAAAACTTGTGTCTCAAAACCTTGCCGTGGAATCTGCAATATGAGCTGAAAAAGGCCTGCAACTATACATTTAGAAAGACGAATGCAACTTCTTTGCCAAAAGTTTAGTTCAATTGGGATGGTGTGATGCCCCTAATTAGTGAGCTGGACGTCAGATTGTATTCAAGCCACCTCTCTGATTTACTCATCCCACTGCAAGTATTCTTTCTTTCCATCTAAATGCCTCATAACCTAGCCACTAACTTTATCAAGTTCCTTGGAATGAGATGATTCAACTATTTCTGGAACCTTAAGCAAAAAAAAAAAAAAAAAACTATTTCTGGAACCCGATCAAGCAAGCGGTCCATCTCCTCTGGAAATTCAGCCTTTGCTCGATTAGTTTTTCCTCCATAGATAACCATAGTTCCCTCTTGTAAGCCCCAAATCTTTTGGATGTTCAAGAAAGAAAATAGTGGAACAGATTGAGTATGTATTAAATTGGAATCATGGTTTCAACAATGGCAATAACACTCCAAAATGAAATTATTAATTGAAAAGAAAATGAGCAATTTAACACATCTGTGCACCTTTACAGTGTGAAAGTACTGATGCAGGAAATACGCTTTATTAATTTTTATAACCATTCTTAAGTCCAAAACCTCAGTAAAACTTTGAAAATTACTAAAGATGACATTTTTTAAATGTAAAAGTAAAAGTCATGATTGTTGTAATAGGTGTTAGAACATAAATTATAATTGTAAGGACTCAATTTGGATTGGACCCAGAATAGGGATGGGTTTCTAGCCCAACAAGCCCAAACAATAAATTTGTGGAGAGTGGGTGAAAGAACTAGGTTTATTCTATAGAAAAGTTCATAACGATTACTGAGTGAAGAGCATTTAATACAAATAAAATGAGAAAAACTATCCTTGGACTGATCTCAGGAGTTTTTGGATTATATCTTCATGATGAACAAGGTTACAAGTGTTTAGTTCTTTTTCTTTTTGGTTTCTTTGGTGTCTCCTCCTTTTTTCAGGCCACCTTTCCATGTTATATACCACGATCCGGGCATCATCTTCACCATACACGTGTAGGTTAGATTCTAGGAACTCCTTCTTGACCCATCCAACACCTCCCAGAACCATCAACTAGTAGCTATAAGGCTGCTTGACCACTGTTCAGGTATCACCTCCACATTAATGCAGCCAGAGAGTTAGTTGGGAGGCATTTAATGTGGAGGTAGCAGCTTTTGAAGATATTTGTTGCCTCCCTTTACTCATCCCTTATCCAATGTCCGACTGCTAGTTGTGATGCAACCTTGAAGAATGTCCAGGATGATAAGACAGTTGTATTGACCTCGGACCCTCGTTTCCGAGATGGACTTTCTTCTTGGACGTATTTTGGACTATCATATACAATCTCCATTTCTTTTTCTTATACTATTCCCACCATGTCCTTATTTGACCATCCTCAGATGGACTAACATCCTCAGACTGGGCCATTGGGCCATAGGCCCACTTCCTACAGTCTTAATAGTACCTTTTTAGATGACCGGCCCTACATTAGCCCCTCAAAATCTCGCTTTTTGACACCTCGGAAGAAAAGGGGGATTTTGATATCCTGCCTCCATCCCTTTTGTGGATTTACCTAACCTTTAGAATGCCTTTTTACCTGCCCAAGGCACGCTCCTGACGTTTCGGCTCCCAAAGCGCACCATCATTAAATTAGGGCGGCTTCTTTGTCCCCCATGTTCAATGGCAAGATATGAATCGGACGATGGAGGATTTTCCTAGGTTTACGAGTGAGACCTTTCTCGCTTACAATTTCTGCGCCACTATAAGTAGCTTTTCAAACCAACTCTCTTGCCATTTACAACAGTCATACAATCTTAGTGCTCATACATTGAACCTGTCACTCTCTTTCAGCTCTCTGTGTGTTCATAAATACTAAAAATATGTCCGAGAACTTCCTTCTCAACCCTGCAAGTTTCCTTAAACCCTCTTAGCTTTCATTCCATTTTACTAACTTTTCTTCACAACTTCTTAGAAAATGGGTAGGTTCAAGTGTTTAGTCGAATCCGAGGAGGATAGAGAGACATTTAGAGCCAAGTATAGGATCCCACCAATAGTGGGTATGAGATACGCTGCCCAAGGAGAATGGGCAGACGGTAGGAAAACAGGAGAAGTGGTCATCCCAATGATAGCTTTTATAGAGGGAGGGATGACTATTCCCATTGGTAATCTCACTAGAAACTACCTTAGGTTCTTTAGACTGTCTCCCACACAATGTGCCCCAAATATGTTCAGGGTATTAGGGAGTATAGAAGTCTTAAATGAGAGGATGAACTTAAAATTAACCCATCACGATGTGAACTGGATATATAATCTACACCATTTGAAGGGGCAAGGTATTACCTTAAGTCTAGGTATCCCGAAGTAAGGCTAATCTGATAGGCCACAATCTGAATGACCCCTTGTGATTAACCCTAATTAATTAATTAGCCAAGTTATTAATTAATCAATTAATCATGCAATTGCGACCCCTTGTGATTAACCCTAATTAATTAATTAGCCAAGTTGTTAATTAATCAATTAATCATGCAATTGCGTGGAAGCACAAACAAATCACCAAAAACTAAATATGCAGCGGAAATTAAATAACACGGTGATTTGTTTACGAATAGGGAAAACCCTAACGGCAAAAACCCCACCGGGTGATTTTCAGGTCACCACTCCCGAAACTTCACTATTATCAAATCAAGCGGTTACAAGTAAAGGAATCCCAAGTACCTTACCAACCTACAGTTGAACCCTTACCCCAATACCCAATTGGACTTGATCTGTAGTGACAATTTCCACCTTTGATGTACGGCTCCCAAGTACGTGAGTAACCAATTTGATGCGCGGATCCCAGTACGCGGCTTACTCCTTTGCACGAATCCCAGTACGTGACTAACTCCATAGCAACCCCTTGATTGTTGTAGTTGATTTGTAGCAGCTTCACATAGAAACACCAATAAGATCTTCAATGTTGGTGCAAGAGACTTTGCTTGGTTACAGAACCCAAAGGCGTACAAGAAACGCAGCAAGAACTTTTTCTTCTGTAGGAGGAGGCTAGGGTTTCAAAAATAAAACCTTATGAAGCTCTCTAGGGTTAGGTTTTTCTTTTTCCCACCTCCTTTAAATATGAGCTTAATGGGCTCTCCTATTCCAAATAGGTTTACACAAGCCTTGGGCTTTTCTTTGTCCAATAAGGATTATACAAACCCATAAACAAATAGCCTTTTAGAATAAAACATGCTGGCTATAATTTGAAAATCCGTAAGCTCGATCGATCGACCAGCTGTCGAGATTTAATGAACCTCGACAGATCGAGATTCTATCGAGAAGGTATCGAGACCTGCAAATTTGCACTTTTCTTGAGCAGTTCTTGAGTAGTCTTCATGTCTTCAATTTAACCACTTGTAATGATCATCTTGAACCTACTTAGATTTACCCAAATACAAGTAAAGTGCGTTTTGTCAAAGGATATGCCAATTACATAAAAATATGTCCCCAACATAATCCAATGTCTCCCCACATCAAACAAGGGCTTAAAGGAAGATTTTTTTAATCTTTTTCGGGGAATGACATGATGGCCTGCCTTGCTCGACTAAGGAGGGAACACCAGGTGGGGGTTTAGCTGCAAACTTGTACAGCTTAGATTGTATCTCTCCCTTCTTCTTTTTTATTCACATTATTCTTATTTCTGACAAAATTCTCCTTTTGTTTTAATTATTTTGCAGACAGGCTTTCTACCAGACCTCTACTCAAATTGGTCAACAGAGAAAGTCTAGATAAAATTCTGCGGTCCGAGGTGTTCGTAAACGAATCTGACGGTCAATTGCAAGCGGTACACTTGATCCTTGGGTACACACCCATTTCCACAGCATTTCAAGCGCCCAAGTGTGTGATAAAGGCCTGAGATCCTCAACTTCATCGCATTAGTGTAGCTTACGAAGGATTCGTCGTTCCCGAGGGCATTCCAATTCCTGAAGGTTACCCTTCACTCAACCGCTCTTTGTGGCCACCTCTTCAATAGGAGCATCCTCGTCCCATCCCATTCCTCAGGATGGGAAGGAAGAAGAAGAAAGAGAAGAAAAAGAAAAAAGTCCAGAGGGGATCGTAGAGTTGTTAGATTCTCCAGACGAATTTGAAGTGTTCAACCAGCCTCCATCTCCTGAGAATATATTAGACGAAATGGGCATTCAAAGAAAGTCCCAGAGGAGTTTGATGGAATTGATTGAAGACCATCCTAGAAGAGGCGCAACGGGGAAGCCTATTCAACCCAAACTTCCTCCTCCTCCCTCCAAATCTCCTCTCCCTCCTCCTCAACCATCTCAGCCCTCTAGGCCTGAACCTGCTGATCCAAAAAGGAGGAGAGAGCCGAAAGATAAGGAGGTGGTGGAGACTGGGAGATCTCGTCCTACTCGCGAAGACGAGGCTCAATGAGCTGCTGCAAAGCAGCAAAAAGTTAGCCATGGGTCACAACGAGGCGTGGAAAGGGCAGATACTCAGCCTTTGGAATCTTAGGCCTGGCTCCCAGCACCCATGCTTGGCGGTGAGCCCTTGAGGGAAGACGCATCACTCAGGGATTTCAACGGGGGCATTGGGTGCCACGTTGCCTCGGTCTTGGAGGAGACTCTGTTACTTCCAAAGGACATGATCGAGTTGAGGAGTTTTAGGAGGAACGAGGTTTTTCTCAATGCCAAGAGATATCTGGACATGGTGTGATATTAACCCCCCTTTCTTTGTTTATTTACTTATAATTATCATACAAATAGTTTTTGTTTGTTATGTTTCTGACCCTTTTCCTTTAGGCTGTTCAAGCCACTTTCAGGCTTGAGGAGATAACCAACTCCTGCTACTAGCAGCTAGAGGATGAAAGAAAGAGGCGGGTAGCAATTGTGCAGACGCTTACCATTACTAAACAAAGCAATGTGGAGTTGAAGAAAAAACTTTCCAAGGAGGAACATGCTCGGAAAAGTGTTGATTCGGCTTTGGAGAGTACCCAAAGACAAGCCGATGACCAGAGGAAGCGTTTGCACGAGGCCAATGATCAGTTGGCTGCTTCTAGGGATCAAATAGATACCCCCAGGAAACAACTAGAAGAAGCCCAAAAGCTCAAAGATCAGGCTGAAAAAGACAAAGCTGAGGCAGAGAAGGCAAAGGTAGAGTCTGAGAAAGCAAGGGATGAAGTTGAGCAGCATGGCTACGATGTCGGCGTAGTTGAGACTGAGGATGTCCTTCGGGCAGAGGTCCTCGCGGTATGCCGAGCCTATTGTGCTCAAACTTAGGAAGAATCTCTTAACCAAGCTAGGGTTGAGGCTTCTTCTAAGCTGAGAAGGCCAAAAAATGTCTATTTCCTTCCGGCGATACGAGCCTTAGGCCTTTCTTCTAACCAAAAGGAGGATACCTCTACTGTTGCTAACCCTGACATGGAAGCCTAACCTCAGAATCCTCCTCTTCCCAGCCAACAGGAGTAATCCAAGGACCCTGAAGTTCCAAAAGACACTTCCTCGAAAAAAGCTGCAGAGGTTCCTCAGGATGGGGCAGCTTCTCAAAGTTTTGAGCAGGCTTTAGCTTCAACTGTCTTACTTGCCAAAGAAACTCCCAAAGAGAAAAAAAAAAATGGTTCTTCCTGAAGCAGCTGATAAAGCCCCCAAGTCCAAACTCCAAATAAAGTTGAAGCCATAACTCTTTGTTTTTATAGGGTAGCTATAGTTAATGTAATGAAATCCCCTTCACTTTTTGTTTAAGGATAGTTCTAACGAGATGTATATTTTGCCTTTCTAAATTTATATGGGATATTGTTACTTTATCTTTTATATATGCAATTTCCATTGTGGCCGTTCTTTGTTCATACATAACCATGTGCCATAAAAGAGCGAAGCTGACCAATATGGGGGAAAACACAACTTTATATATTTTAATTGAGAATCTGAGTAAATTATAACTGTTAACTCCACAGTACTGTAAGGATATGCTTTTGATTTATCAATTCTAATAAGTTTCCAAATTTGAGGAAGTATCCAAATGTTTAAATAACAAGTAGGTCCTGAGTAATTTTAGAATAATTTAAGTGATGCTTGTGGATTTTACTTTGACATATGAATTCGGTCACAATTTAGTCTAAGGGGTATTAATTTCCACTAAGTTTGTGGTCCAAGGAGCCTAACATAACTTAGCTTTTGTTTAATACTTCAATAGATGTCAAAGGGTATTAATTTCCACTAAGTTTGTGGTCCGAGGAGCCTAACATAACTTAGCTTCTGTTTAATACTTCAATAGATGTCAAAGGGTATTAATTTCCACTAAGTTTGTGGTCTGAGGAGCCTGACATAACTTAGCTTCTGTTTAATACTTCAATAGATGTCAAAAGGTATTAATTTCCACTAAGTGAACCTGACATAACTTAGCTTCTGTTCAATACTTCAATAGATGTCAAAAGGTATTAATTTCCACTAAGTTTGTGGTTGAGGAACCTGACATAACTTAGCTTCTGTTTAACACTTCAATAGATGTTAAAAGTTATTAATTTCCACTAAGTTTGTGGTCCGAGGAACCTGACATAACTTAGCTTCTGTTCAATACTTCAATAGATGTCAAAAGGTATTAATTTCCACAAAGTTTGTGGTCCAAGGAACCTGACATAACTTAGCTTCTGTTCAATACTTCAATAGATGTCAAAAGGTATTAATTTTCACTAAGTTTGTGGTCCGAGAAACCTGACATAACTTAGCTTCTGTTTAACACTTCAATAGATGTCAAAATGTATTAATTTCCATTAAGTCTGTGGCCCGAGGGGCCTGACCTGACTTAACTTCTGTTTAATACTTCAATAGATGTCAAAGAGTATTAATTTCCACTAAGTCTGTGGTCCGAGGAACCTGACATGACTTAGTTTCTGTTTAATACTTTAATAGATGTCAAAGGGTATTAATTTCCACTAAGTCTGTGGTCCGAGGAACCTGATATGACTTAGTTTCTATTTAATACTTCCATAGATAAGGAAACACATGATACATGATTGGAATGTATTAAAGAGAAACTAAATAGGACTGTTTTTATTAATAATAATACCTCTTTAGGTTGTTTACATTCCAAGGATGGAGTACAGTTTTTTCATCTAGATCCTCCAAATAGTACGCACCTATTCCTGCCATCGAAGTGATACGATATGGTCCTTCCCAATTAGGCCCTAACTTTCCCCAGGATGGATTCCTAGTAGTGCCCAAAACTTTTCTCAATACCAAATCTCTTGGGGTTAACGGTCTTAGTTTATGTTGGTATCATAACTTTGCTTGAGCTTATGCTGGTAGTAAGCCAATTGGACCATGGCATTCTCTCTTCGCTCTTCGATTAAGTCTAGACTCTTTTCTAGCAACCTATCATTGTCGTCTGAGGTAAATGCATTTGTTCTCAGTGTCGAGAAACCAATTTCCAGAGGAATTACAGCCTCGGCCCCATACGTCATTGAAAAGGGGGTTTCTCCAGTTGACCGGCAAGGTGTTGTTCAATACATCCACAGGACATGTGGCAATTCCTCCACCCATCTTCCCTTTGCATCATCCAGTCTCTTTTTAAGTCCGCTCACTATAACCTTATTGACAGCTTCAGCTTGCCCATTTCCTTGTGGATAAGCCAGAGTGGAATATCTATTCTTTATACCAAGATCACAACAGTACTTCCTCAAAGCTTTGCTATCAAATTGAAGGCTATTGTCCGAGATGAGAATATGGGGAACCCCGAATCAAGTAATGATATTTCTCTAGATAAACCATTTGACATCCACAACTCTGATATTAGCCAAAGGTTCAGCTTCGACCCATTTGGTTAAATAGTCTGTCCCGACCAGCAAATACTTTTTACTTCCTATTTCCTTAGGGAAAGGACCTACAATATCTAAGCCCCATTGAGCAAAAGGCCAAGGGCTAGAAAGAGGATTAAGAATTCCTCCAGGCTGATGGATGTTTGGAGCGAATCTCTGACACTAATCGCACTTTTTAACATATTCTTGTGCTTCCTTTTGCATGCCCGGCCACCAATATCCTGAGATAAAGATCTTCCTCTTGTGTGACTTCCACAAATTCCTTCATGCAGTTCTTCTAGGAGTAATTCTGATGACTCGAGATGTACACAAAGCAGATATGGACCAGAAAAACAACGTTTGTACAACTTCTTGTCCTCAGACAGCCAAAACCGAGGAGCTTTCCTTCGTACTTTCTAAACTTCTGATTTCTCCTCAGAAAATATATCCTTTTCAAGGAATAGTAGTATAGGATCCATCCAACTCAGCCCTACCTTGATTTGATGGACTTGGAGCAAGCCTTTCTCTATTGGGGTAGGGGTGCATAGGTCTTCGACAAGTATTACTCGGGGCAAATCTTGTGCCGAAGAAGTGGCAAGGGTAGCCAAGGAATCCGCATGGGTATTTCCACTTCTAGGGATATGCGATAAGTCAAAAGACTCAAAATTTATTTGCATACATCTAACTTGGCCCAAATACTCCTACATTCTTGTGTCCCGAGCTTCCAATTCCCCTTTTACCTAGCCTACGACCAGTCTTGAATTTGAGAACATCTCCATTGTCTTTCCCCCCATTTTCTGGACCATCGCCATTCCCACCAATAAAGCTTCATACTCTGCCTCGTTGTTGTTAGCCGAGAATCCCAGCCTTAAAGACTTCTCAATGGTGATCTTTTTAGGAGATACCAGAACCAGGCCCACTCTTGACCCCCGTTGGTTTGCTGCTCCATCCACATACACTTTCCAAGGTGAGGGACGTTGTGTGGAGATTAAGCCAATTGATTTTCCATCCATGTCATATTGATTCATTTCTATTTCCTCAGGACCTTCAGCAAATTCGGTTACCAGGTCGGCGAGAATCTGACCTTTCACAGAGGTACGAGGCATATATTTGATATCGAAAGCCCTAGAATTGTGCCCCACTTGGAAATCCTTCCAGTGTAATCCACACTCCGAAGTACTGCCTTGAGCAGAAACTGAGTTAGAATGACCACCGTGTATGCCTGGAAATAATGGGGAAGTTTCCTCGTAGCATGCACCACTGCCAAGATGGTTTCTCTAATGGTAAATAACGCACTTCGGCTTCATGAAGCGACTTGCTAACATAATAGATTGGCCGTTGTATGCCATTATCTACTTGTATCAGAATAAAACTTATCGCATAAGTGGCTATCGCCAAATAGGCAAAGAGGACCTCATCCACCTCGGGGCTAGATATAATGGGTGGCCGAGATAGATACTCTTTAAACTGTTGAAATGCCACGGCACACTCCTCGGTCCATTCAAATCCTTTCCATTTATGCAGCGAAAGGAAGAAAGGTCTACACCTATTTGCTGACCTGGATATGAATCTATTCAACGCAGCAGTCATCCCCGTCAGTTTCTGGACCTCCTTGGGATTCCGAGGTGGTCGCAAGCTATTTATGGCTTTAATCTGATCGGGGTTCACCTCAATTCCTCGGTGAGTCACCATGTAGCCGAAAAACTTTCCTGAGCCTACTCTAAACGAACATTTGGATGTGTTCAGCCGCAACTTATGCTTCCTCAGAATCTCAAAAATGCTTGTGAGGTCTCCCACATGCTCGGACACTACCTTACTCTTCACAACCATATCATCAATATAGACCTCGATGCTTCTGCCCAACTGTGGCTCGAACATTTTCGTCACCATCCATTGATAAGTAGACCCTGCGTTCTTCAAGCCAAAGGGCATTACTTTGTAGTGATAGTTTCCAGTGGGAGTAACAAAAGCTGTCTTTTCCTGATCGTCCAATGCCAGTGGGATTTGATGATAGCCCTGAAAGGCATCTAAGAAGCTCATTCGAGGATGGCCTACCGTCGCATCCACCAACTGATCTATCCGAGGCATGGGGAAAGGGTCTTTGGGGCAAGCCTTATTAAGGTCTGTGAAGTCTACACATACACACATACACGCCACTTCCCATTTTTCTTTTTCACCAGGACCGTATTGGCCAGCCACTGGGGATAAAACACTTCCTTGATAGCCCCTGCCTGTTTGAGCTTTGTTACCTCGTCTTTGATAGCCTCGGCATGTTCTCTGGATGGACGTCGAGGTGGCTGTCTCTTCGAAGTAATAGAGGGATCAACGTTCAGATGGTGGCAAATGAAATCTGGATCTACCCCCGGGGCTTCGTAAGTATCTCATGCAAACACATCAACATTTTTTCTAAGTAATTCAACCAATTGCTCCCTTTCCAGCAGAGGCAATTGAGCCTTGACCTGAAAGAACTTCTTCGGATCATCCCTGACAATCACCTTTTCCAGATTTTCACATTTCATTTTGTCGGCAGGTCTGCTGAAGAGGGACGCCGGAGTTTCTGATTGCTATAAAATAGTAGTGGCCGAAGCTTCTGCCTTAGGCCGATGTTGAATGGTCGCTACCAAGCACTGTCTGGCCATAGACTGGCTTCCTAATATTTCTAACACCTGACCTCTCAATGGATATTTCACCTTCTGGTGAAGAGTGGAAGAGACAGCTCCCAAGGTATGTAGCCAAGGCTTGCCCAAAATGGCCGTATATTGAGAGAAAGCATCTACTACAATGAAATTCACCTCCATTACATCCGAGCCAGTCTATACGAGTAATCTAATCAGACCCATCAGAGTGACCAATCTACCTTCAAAACTCACCAAAGGGGAGCTGTAGGCTGTCAAATCCTCGGATTTCAAATTTAGCCCCCTATATAGGTCAAGGTACATAACCTTGGTTGCACTGCCCTCGTCGACCATCACTCTTCTCACATCATACCCCCCAATTCTAAGTGTAACTACCAAAGTATCATCATGTGGCTGTATGGTTCCCAGCTTGTCCTCATTTGAAAAGCCTAACACTAGTAGGGTGCCTATCTTAACCCTCTTCGACATTAAACTGGAGCCCTTATCCAGGCAATAAGATACAAACATTACTCTGAAGGGACAAGATCTGGTTCTCCCCGGGGCCACAAATATGACGTTTATCGTGCCTAAAGGGGGTCTTGAAGAAGCATCTCCCCAAAATGCCGAACCTGTCTGGCTTCCTCAACCACTGGAATGATGCAAAAGCTGAGTCAACTTCCCTTCTCGAACCAATTGGTCCCAATGGTCACATAAGTTTCTGCAATCCTTGGTAGTATGTCCATGACCCTGGTTATACTGGCAGTACAGGTTCTGATTACGTTTCGTAGGATCCCCTGCCATCTTGTTGGGCCATTTGAAGAATGGTTCGTTTTTTATCTTCTCCAGAACTTGTTGTATTGGTTCTCGGAACACGGCACTAACCACTTGAGTATTGGCAGATCCTGATTGCCCCCCAAAATCTTTCTGAGGTCGATTATTATTGTACCGGTTTGACCTGAAGTCCCTCCTTTCCTGAGGGATTACTTTGGCCTTTCCTTTACCCTGTATTTAGTCCTTTTCTACCCTTCTATACTTGTCAATCCGATCCATAAGTTGGCGCACACTAGTAACAGGCTTGCCGGTCAGAGATTTCCTCAGATCATGCTCGGCTGGGAGGCCAGCTTTAAAAGTATTAACAGCCACATCATCACAGTCCCCATCTATTTCATTGAACATTTCCCAATATCTATCAGAATAGGCTTTCAGGGTCTCCCCCTCCCGCATGGATAGAGATAATAAGGATCCTAAAGGCTGAGGGACTCTGCTACATGTGATAAAGTGGGCACCAAAGGACCGGGTGAGTTTCTTAAAGGAATCAATGGAATTCGCTTTTAAGCCATTGAACCATCTCATTGCCACCGGGCCCAAGCTAGATGGAAAGACCTTACACATCAAAGCCTCATCCTTGAATGAACGGCCATCCTTTGACTGAAATGACTAACATGTTCCACTGGATCTGTTCGACCATTATAAATGGTGAACGTGGGTTGATGGAATCGCCGAGGAAGACTTGCACCCTCAATGTTTCGCGGGAAGGGTGACTTAGAAACTTGACTCAATGCTTTGTTCAGGGCATCATTCCCCAGACCTTTGCGAGGCGGGCTCTTATATCTACGTTTATGGTGGTACTCCTCATCATAGGAGAAAGATTCACTGGGTGGAGTTTTGGACCTCTGTCTATAACTGGCATCATCTGACTCCTCAGAGGATTGCTTGGAGTTAGGAGACAGACATCTTTGTCGCTCGTGGCACAATTCCCTTTTCAACTCATCAATCTCACGTTGCATGTCCCTATTATTCTTTGCATGGGAAACATGGCTTTTCCCTCGAGACTGACTTCTACCAGTGTGGGTTGTGCGCACACTTCCCTCATGCTCCTTCCTCTGTTCAAGGTTTACAAATGGATTGTTATGTTGAGACCCCATGGATTCTCCTTGGTGTGGATTAACATCCACTTGATGTGAGCCCGCTGCTACCTGTTGTAGTGCTACTTCTTCCATCCTAAACGTCGCACTTGTCTTTCCTTCTGAATAGATCAAGTTCTTCCCACAGACGGCGCCAATTGTAGGGACTCAATTTGGATTGGACCCAATATAGGATTGGGTTTTAGCCCAACAAGTCCAAACAATGAATTTGTAAAGCGTGGGTGAAAGAACTAGTTCTATTCTATAGAAAAGATCATAACGATTACTGAGTAAAGAGCATTTAATACAAGTAAAACGAGAAAAACTATCCTTGGACTGATCTCAGGAGTTTTTAGATTCTATCTTCTTGATGAACAAGATTACAAGTGTTTAGTTCTTTTTCTTTTTGGTTTCTCTGGTGTCTCCTCCTTTTTTTCAAGCCACCTTTCCATGCTATATACCACGATCTGGGCATCATCTTCACCATACACGTGTAGGTTAGATTCTAGGAACTCTTTCTTGTCCCATCCAACACCTCCCAGAACCATCAACTAGTAGCTGTAAGGCTGCTTGACCACTGTTCAAGTATCACCTTCACATTAATGCACCCAGAGAGTTAGTTAGGAGGCATTTAATGTGGAGGTAGCAGCTTTTGAAGATATTTGTTGCCTCCCTTTACTCATCCCTTATCCCATATCTGTTTCCTAGTTGTAATGCAACCTTGCGTAATATCCAAGGTGATAAAACAGTTGTATTGACCTCAGACCCTCGTTTCTGAGATGGACTTTCTTCTCAGACGTATTTTGTTCTATTATATACAATCTTTGTTTCTTTTTCTTATACTATTATCACCATATCCTTTTCTGACCATCATCGGATGGACTAACATCCTCGGACTAGGCCATTGGGTTGTAGGCCCACTTCCTACAATCTTAATAGTACCTTTTTAGATGACCGGCCCCACAATAACTATAGCGAGATAGGTACGACCAAATATAACATTATTATGAATATTGATCATAATTCAAGTATATGTTTTGTTTTTTGTTTTTTTGTTTTTTTTTGAGAACTCATAATTCAGGTATATAATTACAGGTTTCAAAACATAGATAGCCAACCTCTATTAATTATAAAAACTCACTTAGTGTATAAAATACTTGTGAATGTTTAGACCCCTAAATACAAATTTTTCAATTCAAGCTTATATTCAAACAATATATGTGCAGGATATGAAATATAAGCAATACCCAAGTTATCAAACTACTCTAAGCTATTAATTTATCACAACCAGCAGTAATTAAAAGCAAAGAGTAAGGGATAAAGAGATGCAAACACAAGATAACACTGGCACGTGTTATAAAAGAGGAAATCGAAGAACTCGGCGAAAGACCTCTCCGCCGCCCTTTAAGTGGTAAATGATGCACTAGAAAATCAGTTGAGATACATGAATAGCAATAGACCCTCCAAACCTAATTTACCCGATACACCTAAACTCTCAAAGCTTCTTGCTCCAACAAAGCTACACCGAACCATGTCTTCTCTAGCTTACCGAATTCCACAATTAGCCCATTGCATCAACCAATATGAATTGGTTCTCTCTTGATCTGCTTCCCAAACACTAAGAACCTTCTCACTACTCTGAATTGGGTGAGGTAAGGATTTGGTTTATAATCCTCTCATGGGTATGACAACGAAGAGGGTGAGAGTAGAGGAATTTGGAGAATCAAATGTATAAGATTGTGGATGAATCAATCTTATTT